>JBBPBX010006866.1:7804-17832 GCA_038048925.1 Garcialebias charrua
GGGGGGGTCTGCCAAGGACGGCCAGAGACGAATCCAGAGTCCTGAAATGATGACAGCATGTTTATTCAACTGGGCTCCTCTGAAAAGTCCGTGGAATTCCTCAGTAGAAGGGTAGGGAGAGTGAGAAAGCATCAATTTTACTAAACTTCTCAGGCGTGTTGAGATAAGACGGCCTGTCAAGGCCAGTCAGGGAGCCCAATTTCAGATAAACACGATTGTTTTGGGGACAGGGAGAACTTTAATGACACCTACCTTCAGTCTGTGTCGGTCCACTTGCTTCCGGTGCCTCCACAGTAACGCCCTGATAACTCAGGATCACCTTTTTAGGATGGTTTGAGAGATTTAAAGTTTTGGAGAACTCTGTAGTGATTATTGTCAAATTTTATGATTTATTTCAATGTTTGAGAGAAATAAAGATTTGAGGAGAAGTCTGCAATGAGTATGGTCTTATTTCATGGCTTATGTCAAAAGTTTTAAAAGGAATAATATATTTAGCAGGGATCAGTCTTGGCCAGGGAAGTCTGGGCCTCCCTACTTAGGCTGCTACCCCCGCGACCCGACCCCGAATAAGCGGAAGAAGATGGATGGATGGATGGATGGAGGGATCAGTCTATTTACCCACAAAAACCAAAAGTTTTTCCAAAGAAATAGAACTTTTAAGAAGAAACACATGTATATATATATATAAAGAACTAATCTATTTGTGTTAAACAAATAAGAGAAATAAGCTATTTAATTTGTTTTAAAATAAATAGAACCAATTTAAATTAGATTTAAATTTAATTTAAACCAATTTAAATTAGACAAATTAGATTGGTTTTTTGGTTAAGACAAATGTCTTAACCAAAAAACCAATCTAATTTGTTTTAACCAAAAAAGAACCAATATAATTTCTTTTAACCAAATAAAAAGAACCAATCTAATTTCTTTTAACCAAATAAAGAGCCAATCTAATTTCTTTTAACCAAATAAAGAACCAATCTAATTTGTTGTGTTAAACAATTAAATAAAACTTATACACTTTCAAAGATGTGGGAAATAATTCTCAAACACACAACAAAATAGCCCTTTATGGGCACAAAAATAAAATAAATTTGAAACTTCTTTGATATCAACTATTGCCCAGGAAAGTGAAAACAACCGGTTTGAACTTAAAAAAATGAAATAGATCAAACATTCTCCTACACAGCATCCATCTTCTTCTGGTGTGGGAGGGTAAGGGCAAGTTCAGCATCTGCCCAGGGGAGGGAGTGTCCAGTTTTCAGAACAAGTTCTTTCTGTTCCTTGGGGATTTGTTTGTGGCATAAATTGTTGGGCACAAGTTCATTTCATCTGGGGGGGGAGAAGAGTTTTTGTGTGTGGAATAAGTCCAGTTTTTCTGCGGGAAAGCTTTTGCTTACGGAATAAGTTCATTTCATTCTGGGGGAGAGCTTTTGTTCAAGTCTTTTTCTTCTGTAAGTTTCCGTGCGGGTCTTTTTCTTCTGGGGAGAGCTTTTTGTGCGCCCTGTGGGCGGAGGGCATCATTAACTTCTTCAGACAGTGTGGTGTCATGTAGTCTTGTCCAGCTGCCTGTTCCTGGGTGTTTAGTCCATTCAGGCATGGGGTAGTCAGGTCACATGTCCTGACAAAGTGGGGAGCTTTGTTCTGACCAGATCCATCTCAAAACTGGCTCAGCGATTGCTCCAAACTTCTTTTTCAGGGGAGCTCCGATCTTAGTTGTAGCATCTGCTGCTCTTTCTCACGAGAAGACGACTCGTTCTTTCCACCACCTGTTGGGGTCCTGTTCACCCTCGTTTCCAGCCGTCTCTAGCAGGACAGTCTGAGGCGGGATTCACTTCTGGCATCACTGGCAACTCCTCCTGAAGGAGTTCCGGAAATCCGTAGTCTTTCGAGAGAAGAACTGGACACCAAAAAAACTTGCAAATTGTTAAATAAAACTTCAAGCCCCCCCCCCCCTTGGATCTCATGAGCCAATTGTGGTTTGGGGAAGGCCTAACTGTGGGTAATTCCTTAGTGAGTTAAATCTGTTAACTTAAACTAAATTCTGTAATTGGCTATAATAATAATTGTTTCTTTAAACTTAAAATAAAATTCCATTCTTACTATCTAAAACATTTGTATTTAATGGCAAAAAATAACAACAACAAATGATTTCATTCTTCTGTGAAAATGAGTAATCACTCACTTTAATTTGAGGTTAGTTTTTAATTAGTAAGTTATTATTAATTAGCATGATCATTGTAAGTATCATTGTATCAAAGTGAGTAGCAGGAGACATTTTATACTCACTTAAAATACTTTACCTTTTTCATAGTCTGTAGAAAAAGTCTAAACATACGTGCAACAAAATAGAAAAGTACAAATAACATACATACATACATACAGACATACATATAGACAAACATACAGTGCTGTAGTAATAAAGAATTTACAATACAAACATGTGGTTCATGGCAGACAGGTCCTAGGTGAGGGACGAGACAAAGCGCAGCCCACAAGACCCCTTATGATGAGTAATATAAATGGAAACAATGTTCCCTCGCCCGGACGCGGGTCACCGGGGCCCCACTCTGGAGCCAGGCCCGGAGGAGGGGCACGTTGGCGAGCGCCTGGTGGCCGGGCTTTCACCCATGGAGCTCGGCCGGGCACAGCCCGAAGAGGAGACGTGGGTCCCCCTTCCCATAGGCTCACCACCTGTGGGAGGGGCCAAAGGGGTCGGGTGCATTGTGGAATGGGTGGTGGCCGAGGGCGGGGACCCTGGCGGTCTGATCCTCGGCTACAGAAGCTGGCCATTGGGACATGGAATGTCACCTCTCTGGTGGGGAAGGAGCCTGAGCTAGTGTGTGAGGTTGAGAGGTTCCGGCTAGAAATAGTCGGACTCACCTCAACGCATGGCTCTGGCTCTGGAACCAGTTTCCTTGAGAGGGGTTGGACACTCTTCCACTCTGGAGTTGCCCCTGGTGAGAGGCGCCGAGCAGGAGTGGGCATACTTGTTGCCCCCCATCTCGGTGCCTGTACGTTGGGGTTCACCCCGGTGAACGAGAGGGTAGCCTCCCTTCGCCTACGTGTGGGGGGACGGGCTCTGACTGTTGTTTGTGCCTATGCGCCGAACGGCAGCGCAGATTACCCACCCTTTTTGGAGTCCTTGGAGGGGGTATTGGAGGGTGCGCCTCCTGGGGACTCCCTTGTTCTGCTGGGGGACTTCAACGCTCACGTGGGCAATGACAGTGAGACCTGGAGGGGTGTGGTTGGGAGGAACGGCCCCCCTGATCTGAACCCGAGTGGTGTTCTGTTGTTGGACTTCTGTGCTCGTCATGGATTGTCCATAACGAACACCATGTTCAGGCATAAGGGTGTCCATATGTGCTCTTGGCACCAGGACACCCTAGGTCGTAGTTCAATGATCGACTTTGTTGTCGTCTCATCTGATCTGCGGCCGCATGTCCTGGACACTCGGGTGAAGAGAGGGGCGGAGCTGTCCACTGACCACTACCTGGTGGTGAGTTGGCTCCGATGGTGGGGGAGGATGCCGGTCAGACCTGGCAGACCCAAACGTATTGTGAGGGTCTGCTGGGAACGTCTGGCAGAGTCTCCCGTAAGACGGAGCTTTAACTCCCACCTCCGGGAGAGCTTTGAACACGTTCCGAGGGAGGCGGGGGACATTGAGCCCGAGTGGACCATGTTTCGCGCCTCTATTGTCGAGGCAGCTTATCGGAGTTGTGGCCGCAAGGTTGTTGGTGCCTGTCGTGGTGGCAACCCTCGAACCCGGTGGTGGACACCGGCGGTGAGGGATGCTGTCAAGCTGAAGAAGGAGTCCTATTGGGCCTTTTTGGCCTGTGGGACCCCGGAAGCAGCAGATAGGTACCGGCAGTCCAAGCGGCATGCGGCTCGGGTGGTTGCTGAGGCAAAAACTCGGGCGTGGGAGGAGTTCGGAGAGGCCATGGAGAATGACTTCCGTACGGCTTCGAGGCGATTCTGGTCCACCATCCGGCGTCTCAGGGGGGGAAAGCGGTACGCGACCAACACCATTTATGGTGGGGATGGCGTGCTGTTGACCTCAACTCGGGATGTTGTGAGTCGGTGGGCGGAATACTTCGAAGACCTCCTCAATCCTACTGGCACGTCTTCCACTGAGGAAGCGGAGCCTGGGGACTTTGGATCGGGCTCTCCAATCTCTGGTGCGGAGGTCGCCGAGGTGGTTAAAAAGCTCCGCGGTGGCAAGGCTCCGGGGGTGGATGAGATTCGTCCTGAGTTCCTTAGGGCTCTGGATGTTGTGGGGTTGTGTTGGCTTACGCGACTCTGCAATATCGCGTGGACATCGGGGGCAGTTCCCTTGGATTGGCAGACTGGGGTGGTGGTTCCCCTATTCAAAAAGGGGGACCGTAGGGTGTGTTCCAACTATAGAGGGATCACACTCTTAAGCCTCCCTGGTAAGGTCTATTCAGGGGTTCTGGAGAGGAGGGTCCGTCGGATAGTCGAACCTCGGATTCAGGAGGAGCAGTGTGGTTTTCGTCCTGGTCGTGGAACACTAGACCAGCTCTACACCCTCAACAGGGTCCTGGAGGGTGCGTGGGAGTTTGCCCAACCAGTTTACATGTGCTTTGTAGACTTGGAAAAGGCATTCGACCGCGTCCCTCGGGGGGTTCTGTGGCGGGTACTCCGGGAGTATGGGGTACCAGGCCCATTGATATGGGCTGTTAGGTCCCTGTACGACCGGTGTCAGAGCTTGGTCCGCATTGCCGGCAGTAAGTCAGGCTCGTTTCCGGTGAGAGTTGGACTCCGCCAAGGTTGCCCTTTGTCACCGATTCTGTTTATAACTTTTATGGACAGAATTTCTAGGCGCAGCCAAGGTGTTGAGAGGATCCGTTTTGGTGGCCTTAGAATCGCTTCTCTGTTTTTTGCAGATGATGTGGTCCTATTGGCTTCATCAGCTCGTGATCTACAGCTTTCACTGGAGCGGTTTGCAGCTGAATGCGATGCGGCCGGGATGAGGATCAGTTCCTCCAAATCCGAGGCCATGGTCTTGAGCCGGAAAAGGGTAGCATGCCCTCTCCGGGTCGGGGAGGAGGTCCTGCCCCAAGTGGAGGAGTTTAAGTATCTCGGGATCTTGTTCACGAATGAGGGAAAACTGGAGCGTGAGATCGATAGGCGGATAGGTGCAGCATCCGCAGTGAAGCGGGCGCTGTACCGGTCTGTCGTGGTGAAGAGAGAGCTGAGTCAAAAGGCAAAGCTCTCAATTTACCGATCGATCTACGTTCCCACCCTCATCTATGGTCATGAGCTTTGGGTTATGACCGAAAGAACAAGATCTCGGATACAAGCGGCTGAAATGAGTTTTCTCCGCAGGGTGGCTGGACTCTCCCTTAGAGATAGGGTGAGAAGCTCAGTCATCCGGGAGGGACTCGGAGTAGAGCCGCTGCTTCTCCACATCGAGAGGAGCCAGTTGAGGTGGCTCGGGCATCTGGTTAGGATGCCTCCTGGACGCCTCCCTGGTGAGGTGTTCCGGGCATGTCCCACCGGGAGGAGACCCAGAGGAAGACCCAGGACACGCTGGAGGGACTATGTTTCTCGGCTGGCCTGGGAACGCCTTGGGATTCCCCCAGAGGAGCTGCTCCAAGTGGCTGGGGAGAGGGAAGTCTGGGCCTCCCAACTTAGGCTGCTACCCCCGCGACCCGACCCCGGATAAGCAGAAGAAAATGGATGGATGGATGGACATGTGGTTCATAAGCTCAAAATAAGTCCAGTCAGAGTCAAAGTCAGTCGTGTTTAAAAAAATACAGAACCACCACATTTCGAATCAACCTTTTGAATAGATCCAAACTCCAGGGCGTTCCCCATCTTTTTTCTCTTTGGATCTGTTAAAAATAAATACCTGTTTATTAAACGACATATACAGTACCTGTTTATTAAACAACATATATAAAAGCAATGTGGTTTGTAGGTTTATCTGATTTATCCTACAGTACAACGTGCTTCTTAAATGATCCTTTAAATGGCTATGCTGTTGAATATAAAAATCTAAAAAGTTATTTTTGTATAACTGATGATCTAATCAATGTATGAGCTGTTTCCTTTATGAGCCATCATCAGTGTTATTAGTGATTTATTCTTTATTATTTTTAGTTATTTCTAGGAACACTTTCTAATATTCCCTGTGGTATGGTATATACAGTCTAAGATTTGAAAGCATAAAGCTATAAAAATTGTTCTAAAAATGTCAATCAATTCCCTTGTGGAAAACCAGACCCACCAAAATGCACTCAGTTCAAGGACAATTGCTATCCTTCCTTCAGCTCCACAAAACATTGTTTGCGGAGACACAAATTTAATCTGCAAAAAAATATAAACATTAACTTGTTTCAGGGTTATGAGCTGGGATCATTATCCCCGTATCATCACGGAGTCACAGGAAGCGGAAAAATAAGTTGTCAGACCCACATAAGTACAATATAAACTAAGAATCTTGTGGCCTTGCTCTAGCAGGCCATATCATGAGCATATGTGTTTAATTAAAAAAAAAATAATCATAGCAGACTGCAGTTTTGAAACACAATACCAGGACATTGACAGATCTTCACAGATCCATACAGGGGGCATGACCTTTTGCTGGACAGTTGGCATGGGTGACTTCAAGACCTGTTCTCTTTGTCTTTTTTGAGAACCTGTTCAGCTCCATCTTGTCACAGCATCCAGTGAGATCTTTGTTTCTGGGTGGGATCTTTGTTTCTGGGTGAGATCTTTGTTTCTGGGTGAGATCTTTGTTTCTGGGTGAGATCTTTGTTTCTGGGTGAGATCTTTGTTTCTCATCGATCCTTCACACCCGGACCGCATATCCTGGCCATTTGTGTTTGATGACCGTGTTCTGACAGTTCTTTGTGAAAGTCTTTGTGGTGTCTTTTGCTCAGATAAAAGTCCAGTTTACCGCCCTCGTTCAGTGCAATTGTTTTTTAAGCCCCTCAAATGTTTATTTTGAGCAGGGCAGCCTGGGAGTCCAGCCATGGTGTTCTTGGTGAAGTCACAGTGAGCCAGCTTCTGGACATGCCCGTAATATTAAATCTGATCCGATCCAATCAATAACTACAGTAGCTGTAATTCAAAAAATCAGACGTTGCATGTGTTTTTGACATGGTCCTAAATGCCTAAATGCCTAAATGCATGTACTACTAACTATGTGTTCTGCAAAGTGTCGTGAGATTCATCAGACTTACGCTTCCCGCTCCACAAACACCGTGAGGCTGCTTCTAAGAAAAAAAATGCGAAAATATAAAAATGTAAAAATCCTTAACAAACCAAGTTCAAAGTAAATAAATGAAAATAAATGTCACATTTTTGTCATCTGTGTATGTTCCCATACTTGACAGACGAAATTGGTCTCTGCATTTAACCCAACCACCACCAGGTGGTGCAATGAGCAGCCGTAGTCAGCGCTCGGGAAGCTGGAGAAAATAGATGTGCACTCATAGACACCCCAAGGTGTGCCGTGGCCGGGGTTCAAACCTGGGTCCTTCGGATCCCAAGTCCAATTCCCCTGCCACTACACCATCTTGGCCCCAAATCATGTTATTTCTATAAGCATTTACCTAGAGTCACCTCTGTAATTCTGGTTTGCACAATGGAATTTTAAAATGTTCATTTACATAAAAGTGAATTTTCAACAGAGGCATCCTTTTAATCTGATCTACATAACAGCTCTAAAATCATTAATTTACGTAGGAGTAAAATTTACCACTTTTCAGTGGTTCACTTATCAAAAGTCAAAGCATGGGCTGGGTGATTTTGCCCTGTGGTTTCAAGTTTCAATGTTTAAAATCCAATTCCCACTTATTATAAACTGAGATTCAAATTATGTCCTAAATAGAAAAGTATTGATTAAAATAAAAAATGTGTATTCAGTCAAGGCGTGTCTGTGAGTGCTACAGTATTTCCCGTTTTAATATTCCATATTATTATTATTACTGTATACACAATCCTTATCTGTTTGAATAAAAACAACCCTTACTGCTGTCAAAGCGTATGCATTGCATGGTCAAACGATGTTATTCTAATTCCCTTTCAAATTTACCAGACCTCTTTTTGCCATTAATGGTCATAATTTATGCGAAACAACACCAAAATTAGGTTTTAACAGTAAAATGTGTCTTTTACTCCTGGTGAGTTGGCTGGATTCTTGTGCGTATTTAACCTACTTGCTGAAAAGTTACTTCTAATAAAGCATTTTTATTATTAATATTTCAGTCACATTATATAACTCTTAAAAGGAAACAGCTCTTATAATCTACTTAACTGTGAAATAGCTTTTTTAAATCGATAAAACATTTTTAATGTATGCAAAAATCGTTTTAAAATGATGAATTTAAACTGAGCGTTTCAACTTACAATCTAGTCAAATTTCTATTAGACAAGAATACTTTTTAATTCTTTATAAGTGTCAAAGTTTTATCAATTTAGTTAAACTTTTAAAAGACAGAATTTACTGGCAAGTCTAAAAATAAATTTCTGCAAAATTTGTCTAAGACTTGTTATCCTAAAATGCCTAAACTTAATTTTGATCTGATTATGGTTGTTAATTTAAATTAACAAGCTTATTATAAAAGTTTAAATAGTCAATAAGTGTAATTCAATGCAGTATACCGGTAATATTTTCTCTACTTCCCATTTTGCTTATTTTGGTTACTTGGGCTTGCATTGAACGTAAAGTCGCTTGTTTGGGCTTGTTATTCATTGTACTTTATTCTTCGTATAGAGCGACAAGACCACGCTAAAATTAGCCCCAATAAATGGGGGAATATGGGGAAAAAATATAATTAAAAAATGGGAGAAAAGGGTGCACACTTAGCATGGTTAGCTGTCAAATTTTTAGTTTATTTTTACTAAGTTGTACGCAGCTTTCATGAATGTCTATTGTTGTCATTGTCAATTGTTGTCATCACTCTTCGTTTAAAATTCATATCCCAAATGAGTCCCAAAGGTTTAATGGGATTAATCTGTATAAATATCCAAAATGTATCTTTATTTTTTAGAGTGGATATGTTCTTCAAAGTGTTTAGCATAATTTTGCCATTTGTATGCAACGCCATAATAAATGTATGTTTATACTGGTTAAAAACGGTCTTAGTTTTACACAATGGGGTGGGTTGCCAGGTGGGCTCGTTTTGGGCTTGTTTTGGGCTGGTCGCTTGCTTCTGTCGTGAGATCTGGCAACACTGTATCAAAGTTCTCAATGACAACAAGGCCTCCTGAATTTTTGCTTCGTCATCATTCGGCTTTTTCTACAGAACTATTTCGATAAAAATTGGTAAGCGAATTCTCAGTTTCTTTTTGCAAAGAAAACACAATTTTGAAACATTGGGATTCAGTATGACTATCTATTTACGGATTTAGACGGACGAGCGGAGCCTCGGCTGTCTGTTAGCATTAGCTTAGCTTTCATTTCCGATAAAAAACGTAATTTTTGGATGATTTAAAATCTGATCTTTCTTCGTCAGATTTTCATGATAAAAACGGATCTGTCCGCTTGGTTCAGCGAAACAATTTGGAGTCCTTCTCGCTAAAATTTTATTAAATCGGACCGCTCATGTAAGTGCCAGGCCTACTGTTAAAACGTCCTAATTTAACGCTGTTAAGCCTTTAAAACCTAAAACATTTGGACTATAATTTTATAAACAAGATTGATCAAATTCTAAAATCTTTGTGTAGCATTCGGCTACATTCATGATTTAAAAACTTATGTAAATATTTATTTTATCTTTAACTAAAAGTTTTTAGTTAACACTTGTGTTTTTCAGAAAAAGATCCATCGACAAACAAGTCAATAATCAAGTTTCTTGGTTTGTAAAATTATTTAAATAAAAATCTACTTCTTAACATCAACTTTAGTTCTTGTGCCATTCTTTTTTATATATTTATTTATTATGATTCTGCTGTTTCTACTATGTTAGCACATATACTTTTGTTTTAAGTAAATAAATATAAATCTTCACACAGACGGGGGAAGGAGGGGGCAGGTGGAGGGGTGGAGAGGGAGTGGG
>JBBPBX010006866.1:17849-67044 GCA_038048925.1 Garcialebias charrua
GGGAAGGTTGTTAGTTTCTGCTCTGAAACCAAGTGCTGTATTTCTGACTTCTGCAGTCAACCCAAATCCAAGCTGGCACAGTGGTGGTGGAGGGGGAGGAGGGGGGTGGAGGGGGGGTTGCAGGATGGGTGGTGGGGGAGGAGGGGAAGGAAACTTAAGTATTTTATAATGAAGGATAAAACAGCTGAAACTGTTTGTGTTTTGTCACTTAGCAAAATAACTCATGATCCACTAAATTATTTTTTGTAAACCTTCAAAAGTAATGAATGGTTGGACATCTACAATTAATTAACTTCTGTAGCAAACCTAATGATCCAAGTTTGCCTTTGCCAAATTATCTGGGGGAGGTGCAAACGCAGCTGCATCCCAAGACTGAGCTGAAAAATAAAACAAAAACTTATCAGACGCTTTGCTTCTCTTGACTCATTCTGCCATATTTTTTTTTACTGACTGAAGTTCTATCTCTTTTTTGCCTTTAGACAGACAACCTTTTGTGTACAGTATTTATTAACATATGTGAGCAAATTAATATCAAACTGGAAAACCTTTTAGATCCAGTTACATCTACCTTCCAAAATAGCAACTTCTCAAACACAAAATCAAGGTACCGTACGCACATTCACTCTCAGAGCAGTTAAACATTAAACACAGAAAACAGGCTGCAGGCAGGTTCAGCACGGGTAGGGGTGGGGGTGAAGGCCCACAGAAAACAGATAACAGAACAGGAGCCAAGCTACACATGCACACACTGAGGAAAATGGGAAGAAGAACGAAAAAGGCCGCAGAGCTCCACAAACATAGGCTACACGTAAAAAAGGAACAAAAATGTCAAAAAAAATTCAAACAAACACAGAACGACGCGTCATATATAAAAATAAACGTTCTTGTCTTAATTTCTCTTCTCGCCTGGCCGGACACACTATGAACATCCAATGTGAGGTCTGGCGGTCAGCCTCACATGATCTGGTCTTGGCTTATTATTTTTGACCACCCTCGCTTATAAATCACAGAAATCTTGGTTCTGCCAACTAGTGTGTGAGCAAAATTCGCCTAGTTATCGAAAAGCAGCCACCTCATTCCAAATTTCAAGTCATCGGCTCAGGGTGAACTAGTTCCTGTTACTGTACTCAAATTGTTTTAAAAACGACGTATCAACAAACACTATTTAACACTTAAGTTCTTGTTGACCTGTGCGGATGTCTGGAAATCTCCGCCAACCCGACCCTGATCGCACCAAATGGACAGAGGAAGCTGGCCAGAGACAAACCCACTGGACTTTCTGTCATATTTACCGTGCCTCGCAGCTGCGCTCCGTTCAGAGGTCATCAGGAGCAGGTATGGGGAGAATGGGTTTTCGGCACCATAATGATGGGGATTTTAAACCCCTGTTACCTTAATAAAAACCACACAAGATAAACAAGAGAACAATGTTAAAACAGACAAACAAACTTTGCAAAGGGGAAGGCTTTTTAATGTCTTTTGAAACTTAGTTTGGTCTCAAATACATTGTCCAGCACAATTCCGAATTGTACTGGACATGACAAGCTATTTAAACAAGAAGGAGGTGGAGTTTGACAAGTTCTGACGTCTTACAGATAAAACAAACAAGTCATGGTTCTGATCAAACAAGAACATCTAATCCAAACATTGTCAAGGCTAGAAGACTGTCTTTTCTGTATCAAGGAGAAAAGCAAACAACATGTTTGTACTATCAAATATAAGTGTTTAAAGGGAACAGAGAATATTTGATATAAGTGAGCTGGGTTATAATTATTGGGTCAGAGTAATTAGTTTTAGATGGTAAATATTGAACATCTCCATCAGTTTGTGTAGTCAACTGTTATTGCTGGAAAGTTGTTTCTACTAAAGCATTTAATTGTTAAAAGGAGCTTGGTTGCTTCAACCTTTAAAATTAAAAGCTAAATTGACCAAGGTGACATTCTCTACATGAATGCTCCTACAAGCACCATGCAGATGTTGGATGTTGTCTATCATGGTGCACTAAGATTCATAACTGGCTGTGATTATCGTACCCACCACTGCTCCCTGTATTCACTTGTTAACTGGACATCATTAACTTCACACAGACTCTTTCACTGGTACATTTTCATCTTTAAATCACTTCTTGGTCTGCTGCCTTCATACATCTCCTCCTACATGTCTTTGCATGAGTGCAGCTACAGCGTGCGCTCTCAGGACAGTGTTCCGTCAGTGAGGACTGAACTAGACAAAAAGGGCCTTCTCCTACTCTGCTCCTGTTTCCTGGAAAATCTTACAAAAAGATCTGAAGCTCTTGACCTTGACCTCTCTAAGTGACTTCAAACATCTGTTAAAGTCCTGTCTGAACCTCATCTGTGTTCTTAAGAAATCAGGTCTCTCTTGTAAAAGAGTCCTCGAGGCTCAGTGAGACTAACCTGTAGAAATAAAGGTTGAATGAATGAATGACTCACCAGCATGAAGCCAAGTTTTGGTCAAGAACATAAAATTCAGTTTTTGGGAGGTACAAAAAGTTATTCAGAATAAAAGTCCTATTGGTTAGGGAGCTAGCGTTCATCAAGGCTACTTGGAGAGCTCGATCCTTGCTATCCACAGCAGGTGCATAAGCCAGCTGGAGAAGATTTCAGAAGTTTGTGCCACATCTGGGAATCCTTTTCTGCTGCCAGCATGAGAAATAGTGTAGCTCCAAATGATGACATTGTAGTAATATAGGACGGGGTCAGTTTACTGACTTACCTATATTTTAGATGTATAAATTGGCAGGGTTTAGACTGACACAAAAATACATCATTAATTAAACGAGTTCTCTCTTTTTCAGCTTAATATCAATAATTCTATACTTTGACCAGATGTAATTCACAGGAAACGTTAAACTTATGTTGGAACAGCAGGACTGGTCCATTTATTTAACATAATCAATAAATTACATCAACATTTGTACATGATTGGATCGATCATTTTTCCTATAATTAACTTCAGCATAGATGAAATATAGGAACAACAGAACAGTGAAGGATGATATTTTACTCATTTCTGTAGGTACATTAACTTAGTTTCTGGCTTAGGAAGATAAAGGTTTAGGAGGAGAAAATGGAGGAAGAAAAGTTAAGAGTCAGGGAGTTATCTTGATGTGTTTAACCAGAAGCATGGCAGCTCTCCGGCTGAACTCGGCTACACGTTGGTACCCTTGGCAAAGCATTTGACGACTTGTTACCTCGTGAAGATGGTCAGTCTCCCTCGGTCCAGTTTGGTCAGTTCGTTTACCATTCTCAGCGTCTCCAGACGTGCGCCTTGACTCGAACCGAAAGTAACGGCAGCTCCTGGTGTTGTTTTCAAGATAAGACGTTCCTTAAAGGAATGTCAATAAAAGAGCTTTTTCAGCTGTTGAAGATGACTTATAACTTGGCATGTTATAAGCCTTTAACTGAATGACGTGGTCATTAGCGTGTTGACCAGACGATCATCAGTTCTTTGGGGAACCTCATCATGGGTTGAGGACCTCAGCAAAACTCCTTAGAGAAAGTAAGATGTGAAGGTTTTAACTGAGACGTGACCCAGAAAATGTGTTCTTTCTGATTGGCCGAATGGCATCATAAGTTGATGTGAGGATGACATCAACATGTTGAAAGGGGGTCAAAAGATTAGTTTGTCAGAAAGATAAAGTGTTAGTTTCAGATGTCAGCATTTTATCATAAAACTGATTCCTTTGCTTTAACACTTTAACAAAATACTGTTGGTTTGATTAAAACAACGTCATTAAGCATCACATATGGGACCTATTAATGATAATAGCTTGATTATTAAATAGGACAAAAACAAAAGTCTTTGGGTGTCTAGATTGTCCTGAGCTCAAGCTAAAATGAATGAGATAAAGTGTTCCTTTTATCTTCACATGCAAGTTCGAGAGGAGAGGAGAAATCCTCCATGTACAACATTTTGAATTAAGCAGAGTATTTGATTTATCTGACATTAAAATGTACTGATGCTCTTACAAATAAAATTATTCTTTTGATCACATCAGCCTAAAATCAAAGATAGAAATAGTCTCTTTTGGTGACTATATTTATCAGATTATAGCTAAATGAATGATTTTGTAGTAAATGTCTTGCTTTACTGAGAGGTCAGTAAAGGTCATCACTGGACAGTTCAAAAACCTTAATTTGACCCTGGGTAGGTCCACTACAACATGGTATCACAGATTTAACCAAGCAATGTCTCCATTCATACAGATGGTTGCTCATTTGAAAGTGAGAGCAACCAGAATTGTTGCCTGATGAGTTCAGGTATCCTTTGATTCACACCAAATGTCTTCCCCGCTTTCCACATCTCCTCAGGCATCTCTGAGATTGAAAAGTGCAGGGCGTACAGCGCAGATAGTCCAGTATTCATTCAACCTTTGTTTCTACAGGTTAATCCCACTGAGCCTCGGGGAAACATTTACAAGAGACCTGATTTATTTAACAAAGAGTGATGACAACAGTGGACAACACAAGAGAGCCACAAGAGAGGCTTACCAATTTTTTTTTTTTTTACAAATTAAAATAAAATGACAACCAAAAGGACAGTCAAAAGGAAAGGTAGCACAAAAACCCAGCTACATTATAAGGCAATGTAAAATACTAAAAACAGGAACATGTCTGCATTGGTTCTTGACAGGAACTTAACAGATGTTTGAAGCCATTTAGAGAGGTCAAGGTCGAGAGCTTCAGATCTTTTTGTAAGATATTACATGAAACAGGAGCAGAGTAGGAGAAGGTCCTTTTGTCTAGTTCAGTCCTCACTGAGGGAACACTGCAGGTAATCATGTCCTGAGAGCGCATGCTGTAGCTGCACTCACACAGAGACATGTAGGAGGAGATGTATGAAGGCAGCAGACCAAGAAGTGATTTAAAGATTTATGTTTGACAGATGAGGAGGTAAACTTGATGAATAATGTCCAAAAACATATACCGGCCACTTAACATGATGGAGGCTGAGAAGAGTTGTGCGATCATAGATGAGCAGAGCAGATGCATCACAGCAGAAATGGATGGATTACATCTTGGGGATTTTCTGAGGCTTGTTCCATTGGTTTGGTAATTTTAATTTGGACATTTCAGAAGCAAGTGGACCAACACAGACTGAAGGTAGATGTCATTAAAGTTCTGCCTGTTCCCAAAACAACCGTGTTTATCTAAATTTGGCTCCCTGACTGGCCTTGACAGGCCGTCTTATCTCAACACGCCTGAGTTTTGTAAACCTGATGCTCTCACCCCTTTCAAACCTTCTGCTGAGGAATTCCACTTTTCAGAGGAGCCCAGCTGAATATACATTCTGTCATCATTTCAGGACTCTGGATTCGACTCTGGCTCCGTCCTCGGCAGCTACCTCCCCCCCATGAGTGTGCACAGATCTCCATGAACTGAGTGATTCTATCTGAACTCTGCAATATGGGCTGGCATGCTCACCGCCTTTGAGTCCCCCTCCCCCGCCCTCTGCGTAATGTCGGCGTCATTATGTGCTTGTGTGCGAGATTTTTTTCATTACCACATTTTTGACCTTCAGAGGTCAAAAATGTGTTAGGAATTTTTTTGTCTCCAAACCCTATGTGTCATTTTTCACCACTTTTATTGTCTGTCCAACAGATCTCACTTGTAAATGAGTCTTCGAGGCTCAATGTGACTTATCTGTTTAAATAAATGTTGAATGAAAAAATGCCAAAAATCAAGCAAGCAGATAATACATGGGAGATGGCTAGCCATGACTGGCACCATCTTGTTTTTCAAGTTGCAAACAACTAAATATAAAGCACATGTCTGTTTAAGAAAGCACCCTAAAGACATGGTGGGTAAAGTATTTCAAATGTTTTTATTTTACACGACAGAAATGTTTTAAATATGACCAATGTGTTACAACTGAACCTGTCATCAGGGTCTTGTAGGGCAGACACCTGTGTACTGTGATCACCTAATGAAAAGATTATTAAAACCTTCCACCATGAAGTGAGCTCTAAGTCCTTTGTTATAGGTAACATCATATTCACTTAAAAATACAAATAAAAAGGAGAAGGGAGAAAACATACTCTGAACACATTTCATTTACTTTTTGACAACATGCATTAGATTTGTCTCAAAAAAGGAAGTCTTTTATCATTGATTCCAGGGCAGGTGTTGCCTTTTCATTCATTTTCAACCAACTCTCTGTGAACAACATCTATGCTGTTCTAGTTTGCAAAATGTCTCATCCCAAAAAAAACTTTCTGGTTTGTTCAACATATTCTGGACTCACAACCACACATAAAAATACTAATATACCGGTACTTTAAATTGTCTGCTTCCATGGTAAATGGACTGTACTTACAGTATACAGGTAGTCCCCGACTTACGAGCGCTCTGACCTACGAGGTCCCGGACTTACGAGCTGGCGAATTTTTGGAGAAAACGCAAAAAATACCGAGTTTTTCTGTGTTTTTTCACCACAGTTCGTTAGCTAAACATGTGGACACACGTTTCCGATCATTTTTATGCACTCGTAAGCAGTTTTTCGATGAAAAACGAGTGTTCGTAGTCGCGCTAGCAAAACCGTTCCAACTTACGAGCGAAATTCCGGACTTACGAGACACGTGGCGGTCGTTCCGAATTACGAGATTTCCATGTTACGAGCAACTCGTAGTAACGGAACTCGCTCGTAAGTCGGGGACTACCTGTATAGTGCCTTTCTGTCCAACCACAATACTCAAACTGCTCTACAGCATGACCTGTGTCCTCACTGAGCCACACATTCATACAGCACTCCTATGTCTCTACAAAGACAATTTGTGTAAATCATTCTATTGAGACTAGATCACATTCATACACCAGTGGGGGACACAGCAGAGGCAGTGAGGTGTTCAGTATCATGTGACTGCTGATGGAATCAAACTCCCAAGTCTCATTGGAGGACAACTGCTCTAATTACTCAGCCACACCTGTGGACACACAAACAGTTTGTCCATTTGGTGTCTGTGTTAGAGGAAAGTTGTCTATTTTTGTTTGTTCAGTGATCAGATCTTCATGTGCAGTTTCTCTGATGAGGTTTCTACGATGGTAGAAAAGATAAATTGGCAACAGGAAGCCAGTCAGGGAGAAGATGAGAAGGCCCACATTGATCTGTGGTAAGAAGACACATGTTAGTTTGCATCACGACTGCTGAGCATTGTTGATGTGGAACTCTGAGGATCCACAACATTTTATTTTTGCTGAAAGGCAATACATGTACCTACACTTTTTCAACTAATTCCAAACCATCTACTATATATATCAGGAGATATGTATGATCATCAGGGATCTTTTGAAGGAACTTAAAAATAGTTTCTACTTTTACTGGGATGCACCAAACTTAAAACCTCTTTGGAAAACAATTTACTTTGAAAACACAAACTTGTATGAATATTTCAATCAAAACTGTGGACTTTATTCTTCTTTAACAAGTCTGGGTGATATTTTAGCAACCTGAAGTCATTCAGAACCAGTCCAGATTTGATTTTTATGTGCGCATTTTGGTCCATGTTGTTTCTCCTTAAAGCATTTATTGGTCCATATTAACAATATGAAATGACAATAACATGGTGCATCCCCCGCATCAATTTTTTTGGCAGGTGTACTTGAATATGTGCTCCTTACCCAGTAAGGGTCTCCGCTGAGATGTCCCACCATCAATATGAACAAAAGCTGTTGGAATAAGGCGAATGCTGCACTGATGGTTGACTGGAAACCAGTAAGCGTACCAAAGTGGTTGGCTGGATACCTAAAGGTGGGGATGGGAGAATAAAAAAAGATGAAGAAAAATTTGTTTTCTTTCTCATCCTTGACTTAAATTCATTCATTCATTCATTCAACCTTTATTTATACAGGCTAGCCTCGTTGAGTCACGGGGACTCATTTACAAGAGGGACCTGTAAATCAAAGTCAATTCTAAAAAAATCAAAATGAGGTGATTGATCATTCATTTCTCGCTGGTTTTATGAAAAAATAAATAAAGCTAATCTAAAATCCCATTAACTCCATCTGGTCTGACTCTCGCCATTCTACATGCTACAATGCTTGGGCCGCTAACAGTAGCAGCATGTTAGCCAGCCTAGCTCAGTCGGCTAAAGGCCCAGGCAGAGCTCTGCGTTTGGCCAAACGGCGCTCGACGCCGTGCGAGCGCGAGGCACAAGCGTAGCCCCGCAGGGCACGAACGCGCAAAGCTCAAATTTTACGACCGCGTACGCGAGGCGCATTGTCTCACAATAAACTGCCCGGCACCGGACTGTTTTGGCATTCCGCTCTCCCTGGGGCTGCTTGGGCTCGGGTGTCCTGTCCTGTCGGCAGAGAGAGGGTTGGGCCGATTCTTGGATGTCGGCTACTCTCCACCCCAGAATGAATGGGCCTACCTCCTGTGTTTGGGTACAGGCTCCCCCACGTAAGGGGCAGGTACATGTCTGGACCTAGGGGGTATAGAGTGTGCATCGGGATTATGAATGGAACGTGTCGTTATTGTTTGTCTTTGTGTGAGTGAGGATGAGGGTGGGTCTGAGTGAGTGTGTCTGTGTATGAATGTCTAATTGTCAGGCTGGGATTTGGACTGCCCCTCTCTGTTACATCTAAGGCTACTTGATGTCGCACTCCTACCACGTGGCCCCCGGGTGGGTGTCCCTTTGCCTGCGGGTGGGCTGGGGCCCCTTGCTGTCGTTTTCAGGGGTTGGGTGCTTGGGCGTGTGTCGGCTCGGCCTGGTGGCTGCCTGATGGAGCTCGGGTCCTCTGGTCCTATCGGGTCTGGACCTGAGGGGTGGGCGTCCCCTGGCCTCGGTGTCCGTTACTATCTTTGAAAGACTGTTTCATTGCGGTGTTTTTGAGATTTTAATGGGTGTATTAACACAGTTGGTGTAAGACTACCGATCGCCATGTAACCAGGTCACGTGACACCGGAAGTTGCAACTGGTTTATAGGGACCGACCGTTTTCTTTTAAACAAAGTTTAAAGTTTCACAGTCCAAACGATGTTACTCACATCGACTCGTCTATTATAAGACCGGGGTTCTAGAGTTTTGTCACGTAAAAGCTCTAGTGCTTTCTGATTGATGCTTTTGATCCGTTTGTGGACGTCTGGGGACGCTAAAAGCTGTGGCTGCGTTCACGGGCGACAACAGCGCCTCTATAGTGGTCAGAAAGAGAAATTGCAGTCGCTGTGATAAACTCATATCCAGCGCTGTACCCCCACCTGCTGGTTGCTGGTTGCATTAAAGACTACAGTTTTGATGCAATTCTGTCCACATGTCAGCTTTCCTGTTTTTTTAAATAGAGTACAGTTGACGTGTAGACACACAGCATCCTTTCATTTGATTTTCAAATATAATCAAATGTTGACAGCAGAACAGTTACACAGAATTAATACAGACATTGTTTCTCTTGTAAAAAAATGAACAAATTTAATAAACATAAACATAAACATGTCTGCTTTTTGATAAAGCTTGACACTTTTATCATAAATTCTGGGCAACAAGGCTGTCTAGTTTATTTTAAACTGCAAGTTTAAAATAACACACATGAGGCATCTTTTGTGTTCACGAATGAGGAAAAACTGGAGCGTGAGATCGATAGGCGGATAGGTGCAGCGTCCGCAGTGAAGCGGGCGCTGTACCGGTCTGTCGTGGTGAAGAGAGAGCTGAGTCAAAAGGCAAAGCTCTCAATTTACCGATCGATCTACGTTCCCACCCTCATCTATGGTCATGAGCTTTGGGTTATGACCGAAAGAACAAGATCTCGGATACAAGCGGCTGAAATGAGTTTTCTCCGCAGGGTGTCTGGACTCTCCCTTAGAGATAGGGTGAGAAGCTCAGTCATCCGGGAGGGACTCGGAGTAGAGCCGCTGCTTCTCCACATCGAGAGGAGCCAGTTGAGGTGGCTCGGGCATCTGGTTAGGATGCCTCCTGGACGCCTCCCTGGTGAGGTGTTCCGGGCATGTCCCACCGGGAGGAGACCCAGAGGAAGACCCAGGACACGCTGGAGGGACTATGTTTCTCGGCTGGCCTGGGAACGCCTTGGGATTCCCCCAGAGGAGCTGCTCCAAGTGGCTGGGGAGAGGGAAGTCTGGGCCTCCCTACTTAGGCTGCTACCCCCGCGACCCGACCCCGGATAAGCGGACGAAAATGGATGGATGGATGGGATGTGATAGGTGGTATTTTAACGACCGACTTAAGTGATCATTTACCAGTTTTCACAATCTATAAAAATGATCAAAGCATCATAAAAGCAGTTACAACGAAGAAAAAGATTATAAACACATCAAAAAAGTTTTGGAAAAATTAAAAGAGGATCTGGATAAACAAGACTGGAATGAAGTTGATGATGTGAACAGATCATATGATGAGTTTAGGAATATCTTGTAAGCTCTGTATGAAAAGAATTGTGTGCAAACAAATTATACAAAAAGAAATATCGTTGACCAACCATGGATGACAAAAGGGTTGAGAAATGCTTGTAAAAAAAAGAATTATTTGTATTCATGTTTCTTGAAATTGCGAACTCAGAACGCTGAAGAAAAATATAAAAAGTATAAAAATAAATTAGTAGGGATTATAAGGAAACATAAGAAAGAATATTATAGTAAATTATTAGATAAAAGTAATGGTGATATGAAAGCAACATGGCGAGTAATGAATAGTGTCCTGAAGAATCATAAAGCAAAAACTGGTATTTCAAAATATTTTGTAAAAGACAACGATGAAGTTCACGATGAAAATGAAATTGTAAATGGTTTTAATCAATATTTTGTGAATGTTGGATCAAGCCTTGCAGCTAAAATACCAAAAGTAGATAAAAATGTGATCCACTCAATTACAGGTTGTGCAAATAGTATTTTTCTAAATGGAACTAACAAAGAGGAAATAATGAATGTAGTAAAAAATCTTACAGACAAGAGATCAAAAGACTGGGTGGACATGGATATGATGTTTGTAAAGGACATAATGAGCCATGTTATTGAGCCGTTTACATATATATGTAATTTATCATTTTCAACAGGAATATTTCCAGATAATATGAAAGTAGCTAAGGTAGTTCCTCTTTTTAAAAATGGTGATAAATGTGTGTTCAACAATTATAGACCTATATCCTTGTTACCACAGTTTTCAAAAATTCTTGAAAAACTATTTGTGAACAGACTAGATCAATTTATAGATAAACAAAATATTCTAAGCAACAGTCAGTATGGGTTTAGAGCAAAAAACTCTACATCAATGGCTCTCATGGAATTAATGGAACAAATAACTACTGCTGTCGATCAAAAACAATATTGTATCAGTATTTTTGTTGATTTAAAAAAAGCATTCGATACTATTGATCACACCATTCTGCTTGAAAAACTGAACAAATATGACCTCTGTAATATCACATGTGGAGTTCCCCAAGGCTCTGTACTTGGACCAAAGCTATTTATTTTATATGTGAATGACTTGGTAAATGTGTCAGGACTCCTTAAATGTGTACTTTTTGCTGATGATACCACATTTTTCTGTTTAGGTGAAGATGTAGAACAAATGTTGGAATTGATAAAGACAGAATTTGTCAAAATACAAACTTGGTTTAAAATCAATAAATTATCATTAAATCTAGAAAAAACTAATTACATGATATTCAGTAATAAAAAGAAAACTGTTGATGTTCCACTCAAAATTGAGGGTGTTGAGATTTGTAGAGTGAGTGAGGTGAAGTTTTTGGGTGTTATCATTGATGACAAACTGACATGGAAACAACACATAAATTCTGTAAGAATAAAAATAGCTAAATCGATTGCAGTACTGTACAAAGTCAGAGACCTATTGAATGATAAAGCTCTGTATTTGTTGTATAACACAATCATTGTTCCACACTTAATCTATTGTATTGATGTTTGGGGGAAAGCGTGTAAAACAATCACAAAGCCTATTTTTGTATTACAGAAAAGAGCTGTAAGAATTATCACTAGAAAACATTACTGTCATCCATCAAGTACATTATTTTATCAACTGAAGTTATTGAAGTTCCATGATTTGGTAGACTATAATATTTTATCAGTTATGTATAGGGCTCAAAATAATGCATTACCTTTAAATATCCAAATGCATTTTGTTAAAAGACAAAGTTGTTATAATCTTAAGGGGACAGAGATGTTTGTAAAACCACAATTCAGAACTAGTTTGAAGGGACGTTCTACCTCAATCCAGGGAATTAGATTATGGAATGGCTTGGAGAATGTAGTTAAAAATGCCAAGTCAATGTTTACATTTAAGAAAATGATCAAAATGAATTTGTTAAAAATATATATATGAAATGACGTAATGTGTATTGTATTAGTTAGAAAATTAGAAAGAGTTAGTCATTTTGTACTGTTGGTGGAAGATTACTATTGTTTAATCTGATTGTTTGAAAAAAGGGGCAGATATAATAAGATTTATTCTTCTCTTTGCTACCTTTCATTTTTTTTAATATTTTGGACGTTATCATTTATGGGATTGTCTTGTATTGTGTTTCTTTTGTAAAAAAAAAGAACAAATTTAATAAACATAAACATAAACAAACTGCAGAGCCGGTCCTCTGATGCCATATTTATTCAATTTTTCTAGTAGAATTGTGTGATCAATCGTGTCAAATGCCTTTTTTAGATCAACAAACACACTTACACAGTATTGCTTTTGATCTACTGCCGTGGTAATGTGTTCCATCAACTCCATTAAAGCCAACAAAGTTGATTTTTTTTAATCTAAATCCGTATTGACTATTACTTAATATATTGTGTTTTTCAAGAAAAAGATCAAATCTGGATGCTAACAATTTTTCCAAAATTTTAGAGAACTGTGGTAACAGAGCTATAGGTCTGTAGTTGTATTGACATTTGTCACCATTCTTATAAAGTGGAACCACTTTTGCTATCTTCATTCTGTTTGGAAAAATTCCCGTTGAGAACGACAAATTACAAATATATGTAAATGGCTCTATAACATGGCTATTATTTCTTTTACGACCATCATGTCCATATCTTCACAATCTTTAGATCTATTGTTAGTAAATGGTTTAACTATCATCATTATTTCTTCATTGCCAGTTTCTCTCAGAAACATACTGTTTACAGGACTATGTATTAAGTGACTCACATTTCTATCAACTTTAGGTATTTTTTCTGCAAGGTTTGATCCTACATTAACAAAATAATTATTAAATCCATTAACAATTTTGTTTTCATCGTGGATTTCTTGATTATTCTCAATGAAATATTTAGAAATACCACAACCAACCTTATTTTTATTCAAAACACCATTCAATACTTGCCATATTGCCCTCATATCACCTCTTTTTTCATGTAATAATTTACTGTAAATTCCCTATTTTGTTTTCTTAGAATCGCCACCAATTTGTTTTTACACTTTTTATATTTATATTCTGAATCACTTGTTCTATATTTCAGGAAACATGAATACAAATTGTTCTTTTTATTGCATGCATTTCTCAATCCATTAGTCATCCATGGTGGATCAACATTTTTCTTTGTTTGTTTACTCTTTGTTAGCACACAATTCTTATTGTACAAATTTTCCAGTATATTCATAAATTCTTCATAGGATTTATTTATATCGTCCACATAAATACCTTCCCAATTCTGTTTATCCAAGTCATTTTTTAATCTATCTAATGCTTTTTTGATGTGTTTATCAATTTATTTTTATTTCTAGGAATTATCTTATCAATATCATCATTTATATAAGTTATGAAAATTGGTAAGTGATCACTTATATCTGTCATCAAAATACCACTTGTCATAACACCATTTATGATATTTGTAAAAAAGTTATCAATTGTAGTTGCACTGTGAGATGTAATTCTTGTTGGGTTGTTAAATAAAGGGAAAAAACTCAAACTATATATTGAATCTGTAAATATATTGAGGTTATTTGAATCAGTTGTGTTTCCAAGATCAATATTAAAATCTCCACACAAAAAAAAAACATTTTTGTTACAGCTCTTAACTAGTAATTCATTTATTTTATCTGTGAATAATTCTATTCTTGATCCTGGAGATTGGTATACACAACTTATTATTATATTTTTACTATTATTATTTATTATTTCTATTGTTATCATTTCCATTACATCGTCGACAACTAGTGACATTTCACTATGCAATCTGCACTTTAACTCAGAGTTGACAAATAAAGCCACTCCTCCACCTCTTTTATTTTTTCTATTCATGTGAAATATTTCATATCCTTCTATGTAAGCGTTTTGTATATTTCCATCATTTTACCATGTTTCAGACAGTGCTATGATTGTAAAAGATGTGTTAAATTTTTTAAATATTCTTGTATTTCAGAAATATTCAGACTTCTACAGTTAAGATGAATCATTGAAAGAGTCCCATTTGCCGTAGTGATTTTGTTATACTGTTCAATATTCAGAGTCAGAGAGTCTTTATTGTTATTTGCACAGCATGTGGTACATGTGATGAAACAAGATTATGTACACGGGGTCCCAGTTACATCCAACAACAAATGCAAGAGAAAAACAGTAATAACATCTAGAATTAACTAAGAGAAACATCAACTAGTAATACACTAAGCCCTAATGTAGTGGAAAAACATCATTATAAACAGCAGCACGAACATGAGTCTGTATGAGCAGATGGTCACAGATGAACACAGCAACAAGAAAACAGATCAGCATCAGCATGATGTGATATTTTGCAGTGATTATTCTTATTATTTATTTATTCATGAGTCTAACAGCCTCAGGGTAGAAGCTGTTCCTCAGTCTAGTGGTTCTACATTTGATGCTCCTCAACCTCCGTCCTGAGGGGAGTGGGGCAAAGAGTGAGTGTGCTGGGTGAGTGAGGTCTTTCATGATGCAGGTGGCTCTTTTCCTGCATCTGGAGGTGTAAATGTCTGTGATGGTGGGGAGACTGACTCCAACATCTTCTGTGCAGCCTTCACCACTCTCTGCAGAGCTTTCCTCTCTTCAACTGTGCAGCCTCCATGCCACACGTTGATGCTGGAGCACAGGATGCTCTCCACTGCACACCTGTAGAAGGAGGTGAGAACTGGGCTGCTCAGACCAGCTCGTCTCAGCCGTCTGAGGAAGTAGAGTCTCTGATGACCTTTCTTGATCAGGCTGGTGGTGTTGTTGCTCCAGCTGAGGTTATCATTCATGTGTACACCCAAGTATTTGTAGCTGGAGACCACTTCCACTGCAGACCCACCTATTTTCAGTGGGGCGTGGGTGTGTTTGTTCCTTCTGAAGTCCACAATCATCTCCTTTGTCTTCTTCACATTCATGTGAAGATTATTCTCTTTGCACCAGCTCTCCAGATGTTCCACCTCCTGTCTGTAGCTGGACTCATCATTGTTTTTATTATTTTGTTTTATTATATATTATAATATTCACTGTTTTTTAATGGTCGGAAAAACAGTGGTTTGATTGTGCACCTGTGCATGTGGACGATGCTTCTTCAGGTGAACTTCATCTCCTGCCTCCAGCTGCTGGATGCTGCATGTCTTGTATTTGTGAGGGAACTTTCTCCAGGCAGCAGCGATCACATGAGTCCATCAGAAGATGCTCCAAGTTCAGGAGTTGGATTTTGTACTGCTAGCTGTATTTTTAATGCATCACCCTCATGACTCAGAGAGTAGAACCTGTGAACACACAATTAAAATGGTGAATGAAAAGAGTAACATTTGTCTATAATATATATGCATCTTAATACATATTATATATAAAGTAATCTAATCAAGATTTGAAGTCTACATGTCATTAGACAAGCTCAAGTCATTAAAAATAAGGTAATTTTCTACTTGGAGCTTTGTAAATCAGGTAAAATACATACTATAAAAAATTAAGTGTTCACAATTTTTAATACTCATAGCATGCAGAGACGAATTTCGTCTGTGTATGGGAAACATACGCAGATGACAAGATTAGACAATTATTAATTATTATTATACAGAAGGTTGTTTGATTCTGAAAGACATGTATATTAATAATTTAGGTAAAATTAATGAGCCAACAACGTACCTTCAACGTATTTACAATCTGGGGGATTTAAAAATGTCCAAATCATCTATCCAGCTGTTCATAGATTGGACCAGCTCTCCCAGTGAATTGTAATTATAAAAAATATTTGTGGTGTAAACACTGACACAGACCAGGTCTGATAAAATGACTGGGAATGTCAGTGGAGGCAAATATTACTCCGGGTCTCTGCTCCATTTATTTATTTATTTCAAACGGGCAACATTTCCGATTATACCGATTTTTTCCATGTAGTTTTTTTTTTGTCATCTGGGAGAAGCTTATTAGGATACAGTCCACTTTATTTTGCGCTGCTTTTCAGAACCATGACGGAAGATACAGCGCGAAAACGATGGAAAATCTCCTGAATTTCTTTTATTTTTTCTGAGGGCTGCCAAAATGGCGGTCGAGACCGGAACGCCCCGACACGCCCACACACAGTCACGTGTGCTCCAAAGCTCTATTTGAGTGCCCCTGCTGCAGCTTCCAGGTAGATGACTTTAAGATCTGCATTCTGCCGAGCATAGATTTGAGCTCACTGCTGATCGCTGCTATATTCCATGGTAAATTATTCTCATCAGTTTGGTTTGGCTACAGTTCACACACATGAAGCGTGCAAAGTCAGGCTCGGAGTCAATTTCAAAACTTATAAAAACTGGGATCGCACCAGGAGCCTGTGAAGCTGCAGCTACCGACAGCACGGCCATCTTGACATCATCTTGACATTGTTGTTGAGTGAAAAAAAAACTATGGACCAAACATTGTCTTCTTCAATATCTGTCAAACGTCTTCATGGTGTGGCCCCACAGTATCTGCCCGACCTTCTCTAGCTGTCTTTTCCCTCATGCTCTCTCAGGTCAGCAGATTAGTTACTGTTGGTCATTCCATAGTCTAGCAGGAGGCTGAGAGGTGACCTAGCGTTCTCAATCGCTGCATCGAAACTGTGGAATTATTTGCCTTCAACATCATCACTTCCTGTTTTACACTGTAAATCTTATTTGAAGACATTTTTCTCTTCACAATTCTAATAACAACACATTCAGTGTAAGACAACACTCCACTACACAGCTACATGCCAGGGAGACAGAGAAGTGGGTGAAGAATTTATCTGACAGACAGCTCACCCAGCCGGAGACAGAGATTCTTGCCAGGGGACTAAACTTTGCATTGGCACCAAGTAGAGTTCCATTGGTAGAGATGATCACAGCCACTGAGTCAGCCATCCGTAACAACAAAATTAAAGATTTTGAAGCAGAACAACTCAGAGTCAAAGTTTCAGCCTGTCTCAGTAATGCCAAACCACCACCTTCCAACATCAGTAGAGAAGAGAGGGATGCACTCACCACTCTTAGCAAAGACAAAAACATCATAATTCTCCCAGCAGACAAAGGAAGGTGCACAGTGATTTTGAACCAGAAAGACTATCATGAGAAAGTTATGTCACTCCTTAGTGACTTAACCACTTATGAACCGCTGAAAAGAGATCCAGGAAGTGGTTACAAGAAGAAGTTGATAGATTGCCTGAAAATTTTGAAGCAGGACAAGGCTATTGACAGTATTCTGTACCACAGACTGTACCCAGGGGAGGCCACGCCAAGTCTGTATGGTTTACCCAAAATCCACAAACAAGGTGTACCTTTAAGACCAATTGTTAGCATGATTAACTCGGTCACTTACAATGTTTCCAAATATCTGGCATCTGTACTCATCCCTTTAGTTGGCAGCTCAGAACACCACATACAGAACACCATGGACTTTGTGGATAAGGTGAGGGATGTCATCATGGAGACTGATGAAACAATGGTCTCTTTTGATGTTACATCACTCTTTACGTGCATTCCTGTTGATGAGGCAGTAGAGGTGGTCTGTTTAAGGTTAAAATCAGACACCACTCTGAACAGCAGGACCACACTTTCCACAGAGCAACTGTGTCAACTCTTGAAACTGTGCCTGCAGTCAACCTACTTCACATATGGGGAGCAATATTATAGGCAGAAACATGGGTGTGCTATGGGGTCTCCAGTTTCTCCTATTGTTGCCAACCTGTACATGGAGGAGGTAGAAAAGAGAGCCTTGACGTCCTTTTCAGGGAGACCACCAAGTCATTGGTTCAGGTATGTTGATGACACCTGGGTTAAAATTAAATCTCAGGAAGTCCAACATTTCACTGATCACATCAACTCTGTGGATAAATATATCAAGTTCACACGAGAAGATGTAAAAAATGGCAGGTTGGCTTTCTTGGACTGTGAGGTCTCAGTTTCTGATAGAGGAAATTTGCAANTACCACAGACTGTACCCAGGGGAGGCCACGCCAAGTCTGTATGGTTTACCCAAAATCCACAAACAAGGTGTACCTTTAAGACCAATTGTTAGCATGATTAACTCGGTCACTTACAATGTTTCCAAATATCTGGCATCTGTACTCATCCCTTTAGTTGGCAGCTCAGAACACCACATACAGAACACCATGGACTTTGTGGATAAGGTGAGGGATGTCATCATGGAGACTGATGAAACAATGGTCTCTTTTGATGTTACATCACTCTTTACGTGCATTCCTGTTGATGAGGCAGTAGAGGTGGTCTGTTTAAGGTTAAAATCAGACACCACTCTGAACAGCAGGACCACACTTTCCACAGAGCAACTGTGTCAACTCTTGAAACTGTGCCTGCAGTCAACCTACTTCACATATGGGGAGCAATATTATAGGCAGAAACATGGGTGTGCTATGGGGTCTCCAGTTTCTCCTATTGTTGCCAACCTGTACATGGAGGAGGTAGAAAAGAGAGCCTTGACGTCCTTTTCAGGGAGACCACCAAGTCATTGGTTCAGGTATGTTGATGACACCTGGGTTAAAATTAAATCTCAGGAAGTCCAACATTTCACTGATCACATCAACTCTGTGGATAAATATATCAAGTTCACACGAGAAGATGTAAAAAATGGCAGGTTGGCTTTCTTGGACTGTAAATTGCAAAGTAATGTTTAGAAACATCTGCAATGGTCAAGTTTCTTGATAACACGGTTGACATAAAGGAACCAAAAGGATGGCCCAGCACAGAAGATCAACATCATCAGGTCAGGACTCTGTGGTCTACACTCATCTCCAGGTCAGAGGTCACTCTTTCAGGGATGAAGATGTTCACATCCTTGATAGAGAGGAACGATGGTTTGAGAGAGGAGTAAAGGAGGCCATCTTTGTGAAAAGAAACCGTCCATCATTAAACAGAGGTGGAGGCCTCCGGGTTCAACTGTCCCCCTCTTACAATGCTGTTATTGCTAGTATCACTCAGCCCTCTGTGAATAGCAAACAACCATCAGGGTGCTAACGATCCATCGTTAGGCTGATGGTCCTCCTTGATCATGTGAGCAGCTGGTTTCAGCTGTCATCAGCCAACTGGTTGATCCACTGTGAGAGGGTGCTATTTATAAGACTGAGCTGAATACAGCAGCTCAGACTGAGGAAGTCTTTCGGACGAAAGACGAAACGTTTCTACAGTTTTTTTGCTTTGTTTTGTTTTATTTTTTGAATGTCCAGAGGACCAGACTTAGCTTTTTTGGATTTTTCTACCTGGATTATTGAGCATGCATCAGGGTATTTTTCTCTTTGGCTTTTAATTCTTCTCTTCGTTAACTACGGTGAAGCAACCGCCTCACTCGGAAAGCCCTCTGCATGGCAGGTGATCCCACACACCCACTACACAGCTGCTTCAGACTGCTGCCATCAGGGAGGAGACTGAGGAGTCTCCAGGCTCGAACCAGCAGACTGAGAGACAGCTCTGTTCATCAGGCAGTCAGAATGCTAAACACTCTGCCTGCTCTGCCTCCCCTCCCATTTGAACTGCCTTAACACAAAAACTTTCTCACACATTACCACTCAACACAAAGTTTTTAACACTGGACTCTGTGTCATCAAACGGGTTATTCACTAAACTCTCGGTCATGTGCTCATTCAGTTTGCACTACTTCTCATATTTGCACTAATGTTTGTATTACATTACTGCCTATAGTCATACTACTGTTTACATTCACTGTTTACATTTATTAATACTGTTTACATTTATTACTACTGTTTACATTTATTACTACTACTGTTTACATTTATTACTACTGTTTACATTCATTACTACTGTTTACATTTATTACTACTGTTTACATTCATTACTACTGTTTACATTATTACTACTGTTTACATTATTACTACTGTTTACATTATTACTACTGTTTACATTTATTACTACTGTTTACATTTATTACTACTGTTTACATTTATTACTACTGTTTACATTATTACTACTGTTTACATTTATTACTACTGTTTACATTATTACTACTGTTTACATTATTACTACTGTTTACATTATTACTACTGTTTACATTTATTACTACTGTTTACATTATTACTACTGTTTACATTTATTACTACTGTTTACATTTATTACTACTGTTTACATTTATTACTACTGTTTACATTTATTACTACTGTTTACATTTATTACTACTGTTTACATTTACACTACTTTTTATATCTACACTACTGCTGATATATATATTCTTTTACTAGCCTTATTGCATATGCCACTTTACCTCTATACCAATATCAACGACCTCATACATATACTGTGTACATAAACTTCATATGCTGCTTTGTCACTCTATTACAAACGTCAATGCCAGAACCTTCATTTTATTTTATAGATATACTTTTTATGCTTTTATACTACTATGCAAAAACTCAGGACAGTATTACACTTTTATTATTTCATTTTCTGCTTATGTTTATTAAATGTTTTAGTGTTTTAGTGTTTAAATGGTTACTGTTGCACTGAAGGGACTGAGAGAAATGCAATTTCAATCCTGTGTATGCTCTGTACATATTGCAGTTTTGACAATAAAGTTGACTTTGACTTTTTGACTTGAAATTATTTACATGAACAGCCCAACAAGTGCCCTGCAAATGTTAGATGCTGCCTATGGTGCACTAATGTTCATAACTGGCTGTAACTACCCATTATTCACTGGTTAACTGGACATCATTAACTTCACACAGACTCTTCCACTGGTACATTTTCATCTTTAAATCACTTCTTGGTCTGCTGCCTTCATACATCTCCTCCTACATGTCCTACTTGTATTGTGTTGTATTGTATTGTGTTGTATTGTGTTGTGTTGTATTGTGTTGTATTGTATTGTGTTGTATTGTATTGTGTTGTGTTGTATTGTGTTGTGTTGTATTGTATTGTGTTGTATTGTGTTGTGTTGTATTGTGTTGTATTGTGTTGTGTTGTATTGTGTTGTATTGTATTGTGTTGTGTTGTGTTGTATTGTGTTGCATTGTATTGTGTTGCATTGTATTGTATTGTGTTGTGTTGTATTGTGTTGTGTTGTATTGTGTTGTATTGTATTGTGTTGTGTTGTATTGTGTTGTGTTATATTGTGTTGTGTTGTATTGTGTTGTATTGTATTGTATTGTATTGTGTTGTATTGTGTTGTATTGTATTGTGTTATGTTGTATTGTGTTGTATTGTATTGTGTTATGTTGTATTGTGTTGTATTGTATTGTATTGTATTGTATTGTGTTGTGTTGTGTTGTATTGTATTGTATTGTGTTGTATTGTATTGTGTTGTGTTGTATTGTGTTGTGTTGTGTTGTATTGTGTTGTATTGTGTTGTATTGTGTTGTGTTATGTTGTATTGTGTTGTATTGTATTGTGTTGTATTGTATTGTATTGTGTTGTATTGTATTGTGTTGTATTGTATTGTGTTGTGTTGTATTGTGTTGTGTTGTATTGTGTTGTGTTGTATTGTATTGCGTTGTGTTGTATTGTGTTATGTTGTATTGTGTTGTATTGTATTGTGTTGTATTGTATTGTGTTGTGTTGTATTGTGTTGTATTGTATTGTGTTGTGTTGGATTGTATTGTGTTGTGTTGTATTGTGTTGTATTGTATTGTGTTGTATTGTATTGTGTTATGTTGTATTGTGTTGTATTGTATTGTGTTATGTTGTATTGTGTTGTATTGTATTGTGTTGTATTGTGTTGTGTTGAATTGTGTTGTATTGTGTTGTGTTGTATTGTATTGTGTTGTATTGTGTTGTGTTGTGTTGTGTTGTATTGTGTTGTATTGTGTTGTGTTGTATTGTGTTGTGTTGTATTGTGTTGTATTGTATTGTGTTGTGTTTTGTTGTATTGTGTTGTATTGTATTGTGTTGTATTGTGTTGTGTTGTATTTTGTTGTATAGTGTTGCATTGTCTAGCTGTTCACGTTGTATTGTATTGCATCGTATTGTGTTGTATTGTGTTATGTTGTATTGTATTGTATTGTATTGCATTGTATTGTGTTGTATTGTGTTGTGTTGTATTGTATTGTATTGTGTTGAATTGTATTGTGTGGTATTGTATTATATTGTGTTGTATTGTGTTGTGTTGTATTGTGTTGTATTGTATTGTATTGTATTGTGTTGTATTGTGTTGTATTGTATTGTGTTGTGTTGTGTTGTGTTGTGTTGTATTGTATTGTGTTGTATTGTGTTGTATTGTGTTGTGTTGTGTTTTGTTGTATTGTGTTGTATTGTATTGTGTTGTATTGTGTTGTGTTGTATTTTGTTGTATAGTGTTGTATTGTCTAGCTGTTCACGTTGTATTGTATTGCATCGTATTGTGTTGTATTGTGTTATGTTGTATTGTATTGTATTGCATTGTATTGTGTTGTATTGTGTTGTGTTGTATTGTATTGTATTGTGTTGTATTGTATTGTGTGGTATTGTATTGTATTGTGTTGTATTGTGTTGTGTTGTATTGTGTTGTATTGTATTGTGTTGTATTGTGTTGTATTGTATTGTGTTGTGTTGTGTTGTATTGTGTTGTATTGTATTGTGTTGTATTGTATTGTATTGTGTTGTGTTGTATTGTGTTGTATTGTATTGTGTTGTATTGTGTTGTATTGTATTGTGTTGTATTGTGTTGTATTGTATTGTATTGTGTTGTGTTGTATTGTGTTGTATTGTATTGTGTTGTATTGTGTTGTATTGTGTTGTGTTGTGTTGTATTGTGTTGTGTTGTATTGTGTTGTATTGTATTGTATTGTATTGTGTTGTATTGTGTTGTATTGTATTGTGTTGTGTTGTATTGTATTGCGTTGTGTTGTATTGTGTTGTATTGTATTGTATTGTATTGTGTTGTATTGTGTTGTATTGTATTGTGTTGTGTTGTATTGTATTGCGTTGTGTTGTATTGTGTTATGTTGTATTGTGTTGTATTGTATTGTGTTGTATTGTGTTGTGTTGTATTGTGTTGTATTGTATTGTGTTGTGTTGGATTGTATTGTGTTGTGTTGTATTGTGTTGTGTTGTATTGTGTTGTATTGTATTGTGTTATGTTGTATTGTGTTGTATTGTATTGTGTTATGTTGTATTGTGTTGTATTGTATTGTGTTGTATTGTGTTGTGTTGAATTGTGTTGTATTGTGTTGTGTTGTATTGTATTGTGTTGTATTGTGTTGTGTTGTGTTGTGTTGTATTGTGTTGTATTGTGTTGTATTGTGTTGTGTTGTATTGTGTTGTATTGTATTGTGTTGTGTTTTGTTGTATTGTGTTGTATTGTATTGTGTTGTATTGTGTTGTGTTGTATTTTGTTGTATAGTGTTGTATTGTCTAGCTGTTCACGTTGTATTGTATTGCATCGTATTGTGTTGTATTGTGTTATGTTGTATTGTATTGTATTGTATTGCATTGTATTGTGTTGTATTGTGTTGTGTTGTATTGTATTGTATTGTGTTGTATTGTATTGTGTTGTATTGTATTGTATTGTGTTGTGTTGTGTTGTGTTGTATTGTGTTGTATTGTGTTGTGTTGTATTGTGTTGTGTTGTATTGTGTTGTATTGTATTGTGTTGTGTTTTGTTGTATTGTGTTGTATTGTATTGTGTTGTATTGTGTTGTGTTGTATTTTGTTGTATAGTGTTGTATTGTCTAGCTGTTCACGTTGTATTGTATTGCATCGTATTGTGTTGTATTGTGTTATGTTGTATTGTATTGTATTGTATTGCATTGTATTGTGTTGTATTGTGTTGTGTTGTATTGTATTGTATTGTGTTGTATTGTATTGTGTTGTATTGTATTGTATTGTGTTGTGTTGTATTGTGTTGTATTGTATTGTGTTGTATTGTGTTGTATTGTGTTGTGTTGTGTTGTATTGTGTTGTATTGTATTGTGTTGTATTGTATTGTATTGTGTTGTGTTGTATTGTGTTGTATTGTATTGTGTTGTATTGTGTTGTATTGTATTGTGTTGTATTGTGTTGTATTGTATTGTATTGTATTGTGTTGTATTGTGTTGTATTGTATTGTGTTGTGTTGTATTGTATTGCGTTGTGTTGTATTGTGTTATGTTGTATTGTGTTGTATTGTATTGTGTTGTATTGTGTTGTGTTGTATTGTGTTGTATTGTATTGTGTTGTGTTGGATTGTATTGTGTTGTGTTGTATTGTGTTGTGTTGTATTGTGTTGTATTGTATTGTGTTATGTTGTATTGTGTTGTATTGTATTGTGTTATGTTGTATTGTGTTGTATTGTATTGTGTTGTATTGTGTTGTGTTGAATTGTGTTGTATTGTGTTGTGTTGTATTGTATTGTGTTGTATTGTGTTGTGTTGTGTTGTGTTGTATTGTGTTGTATTGTGTTGTGTTGTATTGTGTTGTGTTGTATTGTGTTGTATTGTATTGTGTTGTGTTTTGTTGTATTGTGTTGTATTGTATTGTGTTGTATTGTGTTGTGTTGTATTTTGTTGTATAGTGTTGTATTGTCTAGCTGTTCACGTTGTATTGTATTGCATCGTATTGTGTTGTATTGTGTTATGTTGTATTGTATTGTATTGCATTGTATTGTGTTGTATTGTGTTGTGTTGTATTGTATTGTATTGTGTTGTATTGTATTGTGTGGTATTGTATTATATTGTGTTGTATTGTGTTGTGTTGTATTGTGTTGTATTGTATTGTGTTGTATTGTGTTGTATTGTATTGTGTTGTGTTGTGTTGTGTTGTATTGTGTTGTATTGTATTGTGTTGTATTGTGTTGTATTGTGTTGTGTTGTGTTTTGTTGTATTGTGTTGTATTGTATTGTGTTGTATTGTGTTGTGTTGTATTTTGTTGTATAGTGTTGTATTGTCTAGCTGTTCACGTTGTATTGTATTGCATCGTATTGTGTTGTATTGTGTTATGTTGTATTGTATTGTATTGTATTGCATTGTATTGTGTTGTATTGTGTTGTGTTGTATTGTATTGTATTGTGTTGTGTTGTATTGTGTTGTATTGCATTGTGTTGTATTGTGTTGTATTGTATTGTGTTGTGTTGTGTTGTATTGTGTTGTATTGTATTGTGTTGTATTGTATTGTATTGTGTTGTATTGTGTTATGTTGTATTGTATTGTGTTGTGTTGTATTGTATTGTGTTGTGTTGTATTGTATTGTGTTGTATTGTATTGTGTTGTATTGTGTTGTATTGTGTTGTATTGTGTTATGTTGTATTGTATTGTATTGTGTTGTGTTGTATTGTGTTGTATTGTATTGTGTTGTATTGTATTGTGTTGTATTGTGTTGTATTGTGTTGTATTGTGTTGTATTGTATTGTATTGTGTTGTATTGTGTTGTGTTGTATTGTATTGTATTGTGTTGTATTGTGTTGTATTGTATTGTGTTGTGTTGTGTTGTATTGTGTTATGTGGTATTGCTTTGTATAAACAATGCTCATGCTTGTTTTATTCTTTGTATATTTTTAGCATTGATTTTTATTGTACAGCGCTTTGTGATTTTATGTCTGTGATAAGCGCTCTATAAATAACCTTTTCACTTACTTACAATGATGAGAAACAATATTTTGCTTTGTAAAGCTGAGAAAAGAAGGTTCTAACGTTTGTTTAATGGATAGAACCTGCAAAATACTTGCTTACGGCAATGTTTGCTTTCTACTGACCACCACCTTTTTAATTGGCTGTGAATAAAAATTGTTAGTTTTAAAGGCTCATTGACTCACACAGCTGCATAAAGACCTCCACAGCAAGAGTGGATAAATCCTCTCACAACGGTGTGAAGAACAAACGACACCACCTGTTGAAGAACAAGACACAAAACAATAAACTTTTGAGTAAATCTCAACTTTCCTCTACAGTTTTCAACCCAAGCGGGTATTTTAATTCTCAGCCCTAAAAACCCCCTGATCAGATGGCATCAATGTGGGTGGCATACAAAGTAAAATTGAAGTTTAGATCAACAGTTTTGCAGGCCAGCATGTGAAGGGTCTTCAGTTTTTCTAGGGGGCCAAGAATGAGCAAGGTGCTCATTGACTTCTACAATTGTATTAGCCGTGGCATTTTATCTATCCGTTTTGCTACTTTGACATCTTTTTTTAACTTGTTAAAAACAATAAAAATCTGTACACCTCTCTTATGATTGTCTATTGTTGTCGCTGTTGTCAACATTCTTTGTTGAAAACAGGTCTCTCTTGTAAATGAGTCCTTGAGGCTCAATGGAATTAACCTGCCTAAATAAAGGTTGAAAATTTTGCATTTGCTTGGATCACAGTCAACTCCTTTAGGAATATCTGCCCTTAACGTTTGACACTCCCCACCCTAGCACCTATGCCTAACAAACAGGACAACATGAACCAGACAAGCATCCACCAGCTCCAGAACACGCCAAGGCAGAAACACGTCAGGAAGCGCCTCAGGAACTGGCTGGGAATCATTGCGCTGAGACAAAAAGGCTTTCAGCCTCACCAGGAGGCAATGACATTTCCGCAGATGGGGCAGCGCCGGGGTCCGACACAGGTGAGCTGGAATTCCCGACAGAAGCTGGGGGGAATTATATGTTCCCATGTTTTAAAAGCAGCCACATTGTGTATAAAGGGCCTTAGATCTAATAAGGTTTGGCGATCATAGACCAATAGTGACTTGACTTCACTTTTTCATTCATTCAACCTTTATTTAGCCAGGTAAATCTTATTGAGCTTCGAGGGCTCATTTACGAAAGCGACCTGCTACAAACTAAAGAATGATGAACAGCAATGGTACAAGTACATTAAACAATAGACAAAAGAAAAAGAAAAAGTAGCAAACATTATAAGGTAGATGTACAAAATCAAAACAGTAATGCACTTAAAAACAACAAAATAACGACAAGGACTGGGAGTGAGAGATGACCTGCCATGTACAACGGTGCCATCATAATGACTGATCTATAACAAAAGCCACACATCTCCTTCAGTAGCTGAGTGCTGATATGCTTTTTCATTCAACCTTTATTTAAACAGATAAATTACACTGAGCCTCGAAGACTCATTTACAAGTGAGATCTGTTGGACAGACAAAAGTGGTGAAAAATGACACAGGGTTTGGAGACAAAAAAATTCCTAACACATTTCTGACCTTTCATTCATTCATTCAACCTTTATTTAGTCAGGTAAATCTTTTGAACCTCATGGGCTCATTTACGAAAGCGACCTGCTAAAACTAAAGAACAATGAACAGCAGTGGTAGAATTTCCTTAAACAATAAACAATAAACAAACAAACAATAAACAATAGAAAACAAAAGAGAGAAAAAAAAAAAAAAAGTTTTTTTTTTTTTTTTTTAACAAAGTATCAAAAAACTAGCAAAACATTATAAGGTAGACGTATAAAATCAAAGACAGGAACAATCTGCATTGGTTTTTGCCAGGATTCCAACAGATTCTGAAAACCATTTAGAGAAGTCAAGGTCGAGAGCTTCAGATCTTTCCATGAAAGACAAACAATAACGACACGCTCCATTCATAATCCCGATGCACACTCTATACCCCCTAGGTCCAAGACATGTACCTGCTCCCTACATGGGGCAGCCCACATCCAAACCCAGGAGGTAGACCCATTCATTCTGGGGTGGAGAGCAGCAGACGTCCAAGATCCGGCCCACCCCGCGCCCTGCCGACAGGACAGGACAGGACACCCGAGCCCAAGCAGCCCCAGAGGGAGCGCACTGCCAGCCCCGCCCACGGCGAACCCACAGGCCCCGAACCCCCCCACACCCCAGCACAACCCCTGACGGCCCACCCCCAGAATGTCCGCAAGGCAACCAGGGGGGTAAGAGAAAAATAAATAAATAATATATAAATAAATACATAATAAATAAAATTGAAATTAACAAATCAAGACCCCGACACACACACCCCCGTCCCCAAATGTACTGTTGGTGAGTGTTGTTGTAAAGTGTATTTAAAAAGGAAAGAGAAGGAGCAAAGGCTGGCATTATACCAGTTTCCCCTCCACTCCAACTCTAACCCAGGCCCTAATTGTCTAGATGCATAATGTTGAGTGAGCATAGGCATGGGGGCGAGATTGATGTCATCCCGCCACCCATAGCCATAGTGCTCACTCCATTCCCTATATGTGACTTTTATGAAGATGTTTATGAATGAATGTCTAAAGTGTATATAAAATTGAGTCCCAGGTGCTCTTAACAACAGAGATGTAAAACCATTGCAGCACACCCGAGACCCAAATTCCCTACATGTATTAATTTAAGATGAAGAGGGCGGAGGTGCGTGTTGAGGGATGGGGAGAAAAATAACTGCAGGAACAGTGCTCCCACAGCGAGTCAGCTCCCCCGCTGACCCTGCTTACCCCCCAGCTCGCCAAGGTCCACCCAAGGAGCGAGGTAAAGGAAACACCTCTCCGACCGCCAGGACATTGAGCCAAGACCAGAGAGGGACACGGCCCCGAGGGCCGCCAACAGCAGAACCAACAGCCCACACCCGCCAGGGCCGCCACGACCCCTGCGAACCGCAGTCAGCCCGCCGTCCAAGAGGACACAAAATCCCACATGGACGACACGGCCAAGAGCGCCCGCCCAACCGTCGACAGAGCCAGGAAGCATCAAGAACAGGCCCCAACCGGGGCCCGCACACCGGCCAAGTATAGTCCAAGACCATCATCCAGGACATCCACTTAATCCCCACCCCAGAAGAAATACTATACCCACCCTTCATATTAACAACTTTCAAAACACATAACACATTAGACACCCAAGCTGGGTTTGCCCGCTCCCTCCCATTGGCCACCAGTCACGCCCCCAGACACCCACCCCCCAGCATATGAACCCCAACCCACCAGCGAGCCGAGAGCCCCCGGCCAGAGCTGGGCACCAGAGCGCCAGCCAGCCCATAGCCCGGCGACCCGCCGGCTAGAGCCCAAGACCCCCGACCCCCACCAGGCCCAAGCCCGGGGACGACGCGCCCCCAGAGTCCCAAGCCCCCGGCACCCACCCCGAAACCACCCCAGCACAGCCGGGTCACCGACCGGCGACCCATGACCGCCGCCACCGACCACCCGAGGGCCCGCATGCCGCCCCCAGTAGATGTCCCCCAGAACCCCCCCGGTCCTCCCCAGGTCGAAGACGAGGTCCTCCCCGCCCAAGCAGCCCTAACCCCCCGGCGCCCCAAACCCCAACCTCCCCCCCCTCCAGTCCCAATGCCCCACAAGGCCACATCCCAGACCCCCCACCCTCACTACGTAACGGAGCCGATCAAAGAATGCCAAATAGGTTGATCCAATGTGTCGGCAGATGCTGTTTCAAGACTAATATGATCTAACAGAAGATTTTTATACTGATTAACGCTAAGATTATTTTTATTTTTCCAATTTACGAGTATGGTTTTCTTTGCGATGCATAAGGCAGTGAAAAGCATATAGGATGTATTTTTTTCTAGTATAACATCTTCAAAGATACCCAATAAGCAAACAGATGGAGAGAGTGGGATATTAATTTTCAAACATTTAGACAAGTCTTCACATACCTGTACCCAGAACCTCTGAACGGGTGGACAGAACCAGAGCGCGTGAATATAATCATCAGGTGTATTACTTATGCACTGTGAGCACTTGTTAGATGGTATAAAGCCCATCTTAAACATTCGCTCCCCTGTATAATGTACTCTATAGAGAACCTTATATTGTATTAATTGTAAATTGGAGATTCTAGTCAATTTAAAAGTATTTGAACATACTTGAGACCAAATTTTTTGTTCAAAGTTGATTGATAAATCTGACTCCCATTTTTCAACAGGTAGTGCTATCGAGTCATCGATTCTAGACAATTTTTTGTATATTTTAGATAATAATTTGGGTGGTTGAAAATTAATAAACTCTAACACACATGTTGGTGTTTCCAACAATGTTTTATTAAGCTTAAATTTCTTTTTTACAATTGACTTAATTTGTTGGTATTGTAGGAAATATTTATTATCAATGTCATATTGTATTATTAATTTATTAAATGGAATAAAGTCTATACCCTCAAATATGTGTTCCAGACATTCAATACCTTTCATTCTCCAACCTGGGAAATTTAACATATTATTTTCTTGTTGAATGTCAGGATTGTTCCAGAGAGGTGTATGTCTACATGGGAGTAGTGAAGACTTTGTCATTTTCAGATACTCCCACCATGCTGTCAGAGATGAGCTAATATTGATGCTCTTAAAGCAGACATGTCTTTTTAAATCTGTACTGATAAATGGTAGATCTGAAATCCTAATATTATTACATAAAGTTTGTTCTATATCTATCCAAGTTTCATCTAGTGCATTCGGTTTTAACCACTTTGATATATATTGTAATCTGTTTGCTAAATAGTAGTAATAAAAGTTTGGAAGTTCTAATCCTCCGGTATCTTTAGATTTTTGTAATGTTTTTAAACTAATACGCGGAGTTTTATTGTTCCAAAGGAATTTAGATATAGAAGAGTCCAGGGACTTAAACCATTCATTTGAAGGTTTATTTGGAATCATTGAGAATAAATAATTTATTCTCGGCAGCACCATCATTTTTACTGAGGCAACTCTTCCCATAAGTGATATGGGTAGAGATCTCCATCTAGTAAGATCGTCTTCAATTTTCTTTAATAGTGGGATATGATTTAATTTTATTAAATCCTCCAATTTAGGAGAGATATTAACACCTAAATATTTAATATTACCTGATTGTAGTCTTTCATTAAGAGAATTATTAAACACACAATTTATCGGAAGCACTGTAGATTTTGTCCAGTTTATAGAATAATCAGAAACTTTTGAAAATGAGTTTATTAACTTGATAACATTGGATATTGAGTTTCCTGAGTTCTCAAGAAAAAGCAAAACATCGTCAGCATAAAGACTCATTTTATGTTCTATGTTTCTACCCTTTATGCCTTTAATATCAACACTTTGCCTTATTGCTGCTGCTAACGGTTCAATAAAAATAGCAAATAATGCTGGTGAAAGTGGACAACCTTGCCTGGTGCCCCTCTGTAAACAGAAGCTTGAAGATAATTGATTATTTGTCCTGACACACGCTGTTGGTGAACTATATAATATTTTTAACCAGTTAATGAAGTAATCCCCAAATCCAAATTTATTTAAGGTAGCAAATAAGAAATTCCAATTTACTCTATCGAATGCTTTTTCAGCATCTAAAGAAAAAATAGCTGTTTCAATATTTTTAAAATACGAATACTCTATTACATTATATAATCTTCGTGTATTTGTGTCTGAGTGTCTTCCTTTTATGAATCCGGTTTGGTCTACATGTTTCTACAGCTTTTTTTGTTTTTTTTTTGTTTTTTGAATGTCCAGAGGACCAGACTTAGCTTTTTTGGATTTTTCTACCTGGATTATTGAGCATGCATCAGGGTTTCTTGAAATATATTAGTAGGCTAAAAGTAATTGTGACTAAAATAGAATGTTCACAGTTACTTACCTTGCATCCAGAATAGTGGTCAAGCTGTACAGAAGCTCATGCAGCATCTTCTCACAACAGCCTCCAGCAACGTAGCTTTGGCTTTACCCACACCACGGTCTGTGCTGGCTTGCCTCTCCAAAATCCGTTTGAGTGCAGTGATGGCTGAGATTACAGTTTAAGAGTATTTGATGACGTTCGAATTGTTCGTCAATCCACTGTGCAGTAAAACTTAACATGGACATTAAACTTACATCAGAAGTCCAGATGTCTGTTGTAAAGCTGAGTGTATTTGGATTAGCTTTTAGCAGGCTGCGGGTGTCTCTCAAAACTTGGCTGAACATATCCGGTAATGCAACATCAGAAAAATATCTCCAACTCTGCATATTTATATCGTGGGCTCACGTGCTGCATTAAGCTTCTAAAACCTTTGTCAACGACTGAAAAGGGCTGGTCGTTTAATGTCATGAACTCCATCACTTTCCTCGTGGTAGCTTTGCTCTTTTCATGCTCATAAAAGTTAACAGCGACCCACCGACTGGCTCTTTGATAGTGCTAGCTTTAGCTTTAGCATTAGCATTAGCTTGGTTGCTCGCTTCACTTTGCATACTTGGCTGCGTGGTGATTTCTTACATGGCGAACAAGGTTTGTTGTATTAAAGGTTTTTGTTGTGGCTCCACCACGACTTACTTCAGCTTTACACAAATTGCGATCTTTTGCTCATTTTCTATGCGTAGAACTTCCAAACCGACGACATGGCTGCTCCGAGTGACGTGTTGACTGTTTAACGCGCATGTGCAGACGTGACCTGGTGGGCGGGTCTGTTAGTCAGCCTCTCGGCCCCAGTCAGCCCCTCGCCCCCTCTCAGCTCCCTCTCACAGCAGAGCAAAAAGAGACAGCGGCTGTCCAGCGGCAGTCCAGTTGATCCTGTATTGAACGCCTTTTTTGATTTCATCATGTCCTGGACGACTGAGAATCTTCACCAGCAGACAGCGGCTGATTTTCAGACCTTTGCTGAGGCAGATGTGATCGGTGGATAAAATCGGCTTCTCATTTAATGATCGGCCGATCGCCAATCTTTCCAAATTAAGGAAATCGGGGCCGATCGATCGGCCGGCCGATTTATCGGTGCATCCCTAGTCTGAATGTTGTTATATGCGCAGGCTTTAAAGTTATTGATCCTCGCTACGAACATCCATCACTCAAAAAGTTCAGAACTTTATGAAAAAACTAAAACTGATATTGTCAACAAGCCCTGGAGCTGATTAAAGCCCTGATGATGATGATGAGTGAGAGATTCAACCGTTCAAGAAGAGGTATTGTTCTTTTTATTATTATCTAAATAATCTTTTTTATTTAAAATCATAATCTTATTAACTTGTTTTTTTTACCTCTTTGTGTTTTATTTCCAGTCTGGGACAGAGGTAGCTGCTCTCTTCTTAAACTTTAGGGACAGACATTCACCAGAGATCACCTGCAGCTAAGAAGTATGTGATGACTGAACTGAACTCTGAACTGTTCCAGGACCTGTCCCACCTGGAGGAGCAGGTCCAAGAAGAGGTTGTGAGTACAGTAATGAGGACAAATACAGCCACACTGCTGCTACTGGACAAAAACTTGATTAGTTAGATTGTAAACAGTCTGTTGCTGCTTATTGTTCTGGTTCTGACTGTTATTGTATTTATTAAGATTTTTATTATTGTTAATATAGTTTATTTATTGTAGAGTGCTGTTTATTTAAAATATCATCCAAATGGGTCACTTTTATTTATTACTACAATACAATACAAACATATTTTTGGCATATTTTCAAAATAAACATTTTGTAAGTCTTTATTTTGTCTTTTTTTGTACCGAAAATAAACCGAACCGAGCCCTCCTTGTAGTTGAACCGAACCGAAATGTGATTTTAGCGTACCATTACACCCTTATATATATCAGTACATTCAGGGCTAATAGGCACATTCTTTGTTGAGAACCCAATAAATCTCACCTTCTAAGAGGATTCCAAAGGAGATGCACTCCAAAAATTTGCGGAAGGCTTCGCCTACTTCCAGTTCTTTCTCAGCTGTCCTGACAGTCTTCTCTACCAGCAGCTCAAGAAGCTACACGAGGGAGATAAACATAGAAAAAAATCAAAAGTATTAAAGTTTTCAATGCAAACGCTACTTAGAATTAACACACACACAAAAAGTGTAAAAGTGGGCAGCTAAAGTATAAGTATAATGCAAAAAATTCAGAGAGAACATTAATGATGACACACAGCAACTTTGTAGTTTAAAAATTAATTAACCACAGAGGATCACTAAGGAGAGTCAATTCATAAGAAGGAAACGTCTGACACACTTTGAACGCATCACTCTGCTTCAGCACAGCAGAGTTCTGCTCCACCTCTTTGGCTTTGATGGACAGGATTAATTTCTGAAAGCTCACCTCTGAATGGGCCATGTACTCTTCACCTGTGATTTATGAACAGTTTTGAGTTGTATTCACTTAAACGTTGTCATATTAGACAGTCTTACAGTGTCAGCAACAGCACTGTATGATAAAAGTTAGCGCTTTAGCATTAGCCATCATTTTATTGCTATGTGTGCAGACCACAAAGGCTGAAAAATCCTTTAAGTCGGTGAGAAATTAGGGGTAACATTAAACATGATTAGAATCTTTAAGCTTGCTTTTAAGCTAAAAAAAAGGGGGGATGCATAAATACAGTACTTGAGGTATCCTGTTTCTCAGTTAATTTAAGACAAGTTATAATAATAAATAAAGTGCTATGTGTTGTCATCATTGTATGTTCCCATACAAAGACGAAAATGGCTCTCTGCCGTTAACCCAGTGCACCTGGGTTAAACCCAGTGCACCTGGGTTACACCCAGGTGGAGCAGTGGGCAGCTATGTAGGCTGCCTGGGGAGCAATTTGGGATTTGGTGTCCTGCTCAGAGACACCACGAGATGTGCAATGACTGGGGATCGAACAGAGGATCTTCGGGTCCTGAGTCGGCTGCCCTGCCCCTACACCATCTCGGCCCCTTATGTTTCAACATTAAAAAATGTAAAACATATAGTTCCTTGAATGAATGCATATCGCCCGCCGCCTTTTATCAACCGACATTTAAAATAGAACCAAACCGATATATCGGTAGTGCCGACATTTTGGGCGCTATAGGTCTTTGGGACATATCATATTGAAGATAACTGGCACATTATGCACCGATATAAACACTTCTAGTTTTTACCTCTAAAATTCAGGGAACCAGCTGTGCCCATATTTACAAATGGCGTAATTGTACAATATATCCAGCAGAGGGCACATGTGGACTACTTTGAAATCATGGCCATGAACTTTAACTTTCACTTTCAGCTCAGCCAAAGCACCGAACAATACTGTTACTTTGCTGAACAGAGCACAAGTTTCTTTTAACTGATCTGTAAAATAAATTCCCTTTAATCCTCCAACCCACTCGTCATTAGCTACATGCCTCTCAAGTTAGCAAGCTAACATTTAGATAGCCTATAGGCTATTGCACTATAAAAGTTTAGCTAGAACAACAAATCTAACGTAGAGGTAAAATATATCTGTGTTAGTAACGTTATTTATGTCATCCTCAATGAAATGCATTGTATGTCTGAAATCTTTCTCTGCAAAGAAAAATAATAGCAGCTGCGGTCAATACTAATTAGACCTTCACCATACGACCGTTTAAACAATGAACAGGGAGGGGCGTGTCTTTGTTTAATTTATATTTTTGTAGCACACTTGATAACTTTATGGTGAATAGTGGATAGAAAATGTGAATGCACGTAGGAAGATTGTTTTAAGACTTCAAGTGTTAAAACAGGTTTAAAAGTAACTGTTTACTTAGATTCTCAGGGATGGACAAAGCTCAAAAATGTTCAGCCATTATATCGTTCATCGTGGTCACATTCTTCTCCCAATATCTGGAATAGTCAAATTTTCCATTTTAGTCAGGCTCTAATTTAATCTGAAAACATCTTACCAAGAGGAGAGTCATGCAGGCTTCGGTCAAACCTTTTAATCTCAAAGATCCCATGAGATGTGTTAGCATTATACAATATGTTGAGGATGACTCTCAGCTACTACCACACCTAATTTTTGCCCAATATCTAAAAATGTGACAGAGCTACAGACATGTTTGTGATGGCCAATGTTGAGTACCTGGCAGACATCTTGAACAGGGTTAACTCCAAAATATAGAATTGTACATTTACATCCAGTGAATACTTTTGAGAGTCATTGAATTCTATCCAACAGTCATGATATAATTTGCAAACACTACAGACGAACACATAGACGAGGACAAAACCCTTATCTGTGAAAATCAATGATAAAAACATGTAACTGTGCAAACACACAAAAATGACAACAATGTGATAATTTAATTTAATGTACTTTTTTATGAAGGAAAAAGTATCTCACCCATCCAGAGAGGGGTGTCATGAATGGATTACGCCTACACAAATCCATCAAGATCCGAAGCACAATGACAATCGAAGGGTTTCCGATAAGTTTCGTCTGAGACACAAAACAAAATAAAACCCAGTTCAGTGAGAGGGCCAGCCACCTCTCATGTGACCTTTCTAATGTGCTTTATGAGTTTCCACGAAATGATTGAGAACAAAGCAAGAAAAGTATAGTTAAGAACTATTGAGTCATCTTCATCTGGAAGCGCTCAGCTTCCAGTTCTATGCTGGTTTTGATACCAATGCTATGCCCACTTCCATCATTGGTACAGAACAGCACATCATCCAACAATTATTTAAATTTAGTCATTCTAAGATTCCAAACCACATTTAAAATAGCCAATCGTCTCTAGAATGACAGAAAACAAAAGGTCAGATCATTTAAAGGAAAATGTTCAACTTTATGTACAAATAAGGACGTGAATGCAAACCTGAAACCACTTGGCGTGGCGAAGAGACGCCAAGGCAGAGAGGCATTTCTGCCTGTCCAGCATGTCCGGCGGATGGTCGACTGTTTGCGTTTCTACTGACGAGATAGGATAAGAAGAAAAGGCACAGTTTGATCAAGGGGGTTGGTTCTGTCTTGCAGCTCAGGGAGTTGCAGCTTTACCCAAAGCAACAGCAGCGAGAAGGAAGGAGGGGGTTCAAAGTATCTAACTCTTGGTTTTAAAGTCTTACAGATCTAACCTTCATTATCTACCCTGCTAGGAAGTTAAAATACTGTTATAGAATGACTAATACATTGTTGAATGTAGTGAAAGTATGTGGCCTACAAAACAATGAATACCCTCCTTCCATCAGCTTCAGAGCTTGGGTTTGCTGCTACCCCTCACTTCTTGAGACAGCCAGTTGGTCAAAGGTCCAGCATCCCTACAAAACTTGACAAACTTTAATGCAATCAGTTGTAAATCACAAGCATTTGGAAGTTTGTCTGTCCCACACTGCAGCAAAACTGATTAGTCCTCTTTTAAAATGTCTTAAAAAGGCCTTAAAGAATTGTAAACGCAGAAAGCTACACCAAGTTTGTTTTAGAAAATAATTTATTGAAGATCAAGTTAAGTTTTAGCACATCTAGGAGTGATGATAGTTTAGTCATTCTTAAAGCTGCACTATGTAAGTTTGTAATGCAGTCTGTAACTTTTCTAACAATATATTTTTAACATATTTCTTCACTCTGTCACTATCTACTGACAGACTGATGTTAGACAAAGTAATCTCTGAAAAAAACTATAGTCCCCTTGCTTCTCTATCAGCATTTATAAAAACACAGAGTGACCCGGACAATGACCAGCCAATAAAAACAGAGTTGTTTGTCACGCCCCAACCCACGCCCCCGCCTGTCCCAGCCTCAGCGCCGCGCACGTTCTCATTCAAAGGATTGCAAAGCGATGCAGGACTGATTTGTATGTGACACAAATGTATTAAATATCCCTTCTTCATCCCAGAGCTGGACTTTTATTTTGTTTTTTTGCCAAAAGTCAAGTGATCGCTTCATCCTTCACTCACAGGAATGAGGAAGTCACGAGCGAATTAAATCATGTCCAACGTTGCTTCGTGAAGCTCTGCTGATTTCTGCTGGTTTTTGTGTTGTAGGACCAGTGATTCATGGTTTTATTATATTTTTTAGAACGTTTTATTAACATATAATCACAGAACTTCGCAGCGCAGAGACAGGACATGTAGAGGAGGTGGAGCATTCCAGAAATTCCATTCCTGCACTGACAGAAAGAGGAAGTCACGAGCGAATTAAATCATGTCCAACGTTGCTACGTGAACCTCTGCTGATTTCTGCTGGTTTTTGTGTTGTAGGACCAGTGATTCATGGTTTTATTATATTTTTTTAACGTTTTATTAACATATAATCACAGAATATTGAAGCGCTCCGAGCGGACACACAACAGGGGGCGGAGCTGCAGAACTCAAGTTAGAGCATCCCTGATGCATCCTTACATTTCTATGCTGATGACAGTTGTTTACTGTCAAGCTAAAACAGTAGCTAAGGCTTTCCAGTTACTGCAATCCGCTTTTGACATCATCCAGTCAGATTTGTTCCGTCTCAAACTTGTCCCAAATGATGATAAAACCAAAGGGATGTTTTTTTCAAGTAGGAAGTTGGTCCCAGCAGATCTTCCTCTGATTTTATCCTCAAATGGTGTCCCAATTGAGTTTGTTGATTCCTATAAATATTTGGGTATACTTCACAGCTCTCTTTTAAACTCCATGTGGAAAATCTAGTAAAGAAACTGAAAGTTAAACTGGGTTTCTTTTTCAGAAACAGATCATGTCTAACACTGAATGTTAGGAAATGCCTAGCCTGGCCTTCGCCTTCCTGCACAGCTCCGCTCAATTCTCATTTCCCTTCACTGCACAGTCTGGGATTCCTCCCATAGACAACGATTTCTCCGGCCGATTTTTGACCGGACCAATCAGAGAGCAGAAGGCGGAGTTTTGAACGACGTCGACTGACGTCGTCATTCAAAATGGCTGCCGCCACGAAGGAATTTTCAATGTTTGTTTATGTTTATGTTTATGTTTATTAAATTTGTTCATTTTTTTACAAAAGAAACAATACAAGGCAATCTCATAATGATAGTGTACAAAATGTAAAAAAATGAAAGGTGGCAGAAAGAAGAATAAATCTTATTATATCTGCCCCTTATCTCCAACAATCAGATTAAACAACAGTAGTCAAACCATGTAAACAATAATAATCTTCAACCAACTTTTTCCAACAGTCAGGTTAAACAATAATATTCTTCAACCAACAGTACAAAATTACTAACTCTTTTTAATTTTCTAACTAACAGTACAAAATGACTAACTCTTTCTAATTTTCTAACTAATACAATACACATTACGTTATTTCACATATATTTTTTTTAACAATAAAACAATCAATAAAACAAGGTAAAAAACTATTATTTCTCTGCTGAGAAAAATATATTTCTTAGCTGACGTTATATCAGAAGTGTTCCTGAGCAATCAGAGAGCAGAAGGCGGAGTTTTGAACGATGTCGACTGACGTCGTCATTCAAAATGGCTGCCGCCACGAAGGAATTTTCATCAAAACAAGGTAAAAAACTATTATTTCTCTGCTGATAAAAAATATATTTCTTAGCTGACGTTATATCAGAAGTGTTCCTGAGCTTAACAGTTCCTAAATCAATTCACGAAATGGTCAAATCTGCTGGATTTAAATAGTTTCGGTTTGACATTTTCCAAACAGCCTCGGGTGCGCTACGAAAATAAATGATAAAAAATCGAATTTTATCTCAAATGTTTTATCTAGGCCAACAGTCAGTAAATTAGAGCCATATAATTACACACTGGTGGCAGAAAAAATATCCACCGAGTGGTTTCTGAGCAATTTATCTGATAGCCTGGACCTCGCCAGGCTAAACTAACAAAACTCCGCCTTCTGTTCTCTGATTGGTCCATTCAAAAATCTCCAGGAGAAATCGTTTTCAATGGGAGGAATGCCAGACCCTAGTCCAAAGCGAAGTGAAGGACAAGGGTCTGGTTTCAACCAGGCTAGGAAACGCCTTGTATCTGTGACTTTCCTTCCCTCCATTGATTACGGTGACATTCTCTACATGAATGCTCCTACAAGCACCCTGCGGATGTTGTCTACCATGGTGCTCTAAGATTCATAACTGGCTGTGATTATCGTACCCACCACTGCACCCTGTATTCACTGGTTAACTGGACATCATTAACCTCACGCAGACTTTTCCACTGGTACATTTTCATCTTTAAATCACTTCTCGGTCTGCTGCCCTCATACATCTCCTCCTACATGTCTTTACGTGAGTGCAGCTACAGTGTGCGCTCTCAGGACATGATCACCTGCAGTGTTCCGTCAGTGAGGACTGAACTTGGAAAAAGGGCCTTCTCCTACTCTGCTCCTGCTTCCTGGAATATCTTACAAAAAGATTTGAAGCTCTCGGCCCTGACCTCCCTAAATGGTTTTAAAAATCTTTTGGAAACCTGGCAAAAACCATTGCAGATATGTTCCTGTTTTTGATTTTGTACATCTACCTTGTGGTGTTTTGCTAGTTTTGATACTTTGCATTTCACTTTCTATTTCTCTCCTACGTTTTTTTTTCTTCTGTTGTTTGTTGTTTAAGGAAATTCTACCATTGCTGTTCATCATTCTTTAGTTTGTAGCAGGTCGCTTTTGTAAATGAGCCCTCGAGGCTCAATGAGATTTACCTGACTAAATAAAGGTTGAATGAATGAATGAATCAACAGAGAACGGACTGTGGCTCCCCCTCAGAGCAAATGGCTCAGAGGGGGAGGGAGCAGAATGCTTTTACCTGATGAAAATGTTTCTAAGTCCCAGCGTTCTACAGAAATTACATAGTGAACCTTTAACTGAGGCAGAGTTGTACAAACAAAAAAAATGTAAAAATAAATAAATAAAGGTGAAACAAACAAAAAAAGCTAATTATTCATCTGTCTTTTGCGTGATAGCTAAACTATTGTAATTTCTTTTAATTATTTATTTATTTATCTGTAACCCAGACAATCATTTTAGGTCTAAAAACTCCTAAGTTAAATATGTTGTAAATATAGCTACAATTGTATTTCATTTATTTATGTTGTAATATGCTTTAACACTGTTTAAAATACACAAGTGTAAGTTAAAAGCAAGAAAGCATAACATTTTGTTGCTTGTATTTTATTTCTGCTTTATTGTGAAAAGCCAAAAGGAAGTGTGAGCAGTCAGGGTTTTGAACTTGATGAAAGCCAAGCACACCAGAGTTGACAGGTGTGCTGCATTTTGGACTAATTAAATAAGTTTCCTGGTTGCTAACACAGTGATTGTCAGTGGAGACCTGTTTGATGGTTTTTGGGACTACAAGGGACAATTTCAGCTTGAAGTGTGTCCTACAGTGCTGTGTTTTTGCACTTTGAGGCAGTTTAACATTAAACATTTAGCATTCACTAGTTCAGTGAATGCTGCACAGTAAACCTAGTGTAGCTTGTTCAGCTTGCTGGGGAGACTGCATCTTCATCATTCCGGCCTGGAGGTGAAGATTGGTCAGAACTGGAGTGTTTATGGACTGCCAGAAGAGTTCCTCTGGATTACATTGCTCATTGAAGTTAAACCTGGACCTGCAGACAGCTGATTGCATCACCATCTTGGTTTGGATTTCCTCTTCGCCTGAACTGGGACCAGGGTCTGTAGTGAACTACTAAACCAGGTACTGTTTGGTTTATTTATTTGCTCAACGAGTGAAGCGGCCATTACGTTTTGGGCCTCACCGCTCCCAAGCGTCGCTCAGGCCTGCAACTTTAACGTTTTAGGGTTAGATAAGCCGGCAGGTGTCTGTGTGTGGTTGGTGAGTGGGCCCCTCACTTAGTTGAAGCTATACAGTGAGTAATCTGCCTACAGATACCGTTTTTGTGTCATATTGTATAAGTTGTTCAATCTTTAAAACATGTTCAGTAAATTGAGTTTATATTTTACTTATGGTTTGGTTATTTATAGTTAAACAGAGTGTGTGTGAGATGACCACAGTGTGTATTAAAAGTTCAGCAATTAAGAGTAGTTAACATTTAGGCTAATGCTAAATATAAGAATCTAGGAGGCCCTTACCTACAGACAGAGGGTAAAGGTGGGCTACATATCTATTTATGAAGCGTTTCTATTAATTAATTTGTGTCTATCATGGGGTATGGGTCCTCATGACTCAATGGGAGTACCTCATTGGTCATTCAGGTTAGAATTCTAATCACATGATGACAGAGTGGAATTATTGGTATTTAGTAGCAAAATTGGAACCATGAGCAAGAAGTGTCACGAGTACCTGTGGCATTCACTCTGTGTCACAAAAACCTGACCCCAAGAGGGTTGTGTGTTGGGTAGCTTTATGAGCACCCAGGTGTGTCAAAAGAAAATGTTACTTGGTGGCAGGAAGCTCGACAGCCTGTAAAAATGAAATATTAAAATAAAAAGTACATAAATTAACAGCTCCTGTATATAAGCCGCAGAGTCCAAAACGTAAAAAAAAAAAAAGTAGTGGCGTATACACCGGCAATTACGGTATACACTGCTTAGTTCATACCATGAGACCAGCTTGGACTCTTAAAGCTCCCCTGACATCATCTTTGAACTTTCCATAAAATGGCACAACATATATATATTTTAAGATTGAACTATGATCGTTTTTGCTAAAACAATGTTAAATGAATGAAAATTCCTCTCAAAAATAGTTTAAAATTAGCGCCGTTTTTTTACAAGGTAAATCCGGGTTTTTCCGGTCACGTGACTGTGACGTCACATCCAGACTCTGCTCCAACGCGCACATTGAATACAATGGAGAAAGATACAAACGCATCCGTCGAATTTAGCCATTTAAAACTTTAGATTTTAGCGATTTGTCTTCAGTGAAGCCAAAGTTATTTCGAGTGATCAACAAGAAACAGCAGGTTATAATTTTTTTTCTGCTGCTGCTGTTTTTTGTAGACTTTTCACTTCAGGAAGTGAGCAGCTGTGTAACTCCACACTGTGGAGTTACAGGAGCTGCAAGTTGACGAGGCAGAAGGAATTCTACAACATCTAAATCGTTTACACAGCACTGAAATGGTAATATATTAATTAATGTTTCTAATAATTATTCAACATTAATTTATAGTTTAAAAAATTAGTCCCTTTTAAAATATTTAGATGTTTATTCTAACATACATGTATTGTATTAGTTAGAAAATTAGAAAGAGTTAGTCATTTTGTACTGTTGGTTGAAGATTATTATTGTTTAATCTGATTGTTGGAAAAAAGGGGCAGATATAATAAGATTCATTCTTCTTTCTGCTACCTTTCTTTTTTTATATATTTTGTACATTATCATTTATGGGATTGTCTTGTATTGTTTCTTTTGTAAAAAAAATGAACAAATTTAATAAACATAAACAAACATAAACATACGTTCTGAAATTTTTAACTACCGGTAGTTTTTATTTGTGTATTTTTATCCATCAAGATTTTTTTATTTTGTTGTAAATTTACATTTATTTAAAACAAAAACAATTTTAGATGCATCTTTATGAATCCGTTTGATTTCATCTGTCCTGTTTTGTCCAAAAAATGCAGCTGAGATGTCTTGACTGGAGACCTGTCCAGGTGTCTCTGTGATGGACTGGAGACCTGTCCAGGTGTCTCTGTGATGGACTGGAGACCTGTCCAGGTGTCTCTGTGATGGACTGGAGACCTGTCCAGGTGTCTCTGTGATGGACTGGAGACCTGTCCAGGTGTCTCTGTGATGGACTGGAGACCTGTCCAGGTGTCTCTGTGATGGACTGGAGACCTGTCCAGGTGTCTCTGTGATGGACTGGAGACCTGTCCAGGTGTCTCTGTGATGGACTGGAGACCTGTCCAGGTGTCTCTGTGATGGACTGGAGACCTGTCCAGGTGTCTCTGTGATGGACTGGAGACCTGTCCAGGTGTCTCTGTGATGGACTGGAGACCTGTCCAGGTGTCTCTGTGATGGACTGGAGACCTGTCCAGGTGTCTCTGTGATGGACTGGAGACCTGTCCAGGTGTCTCTGTGATGGACTGGAGACCTGTCCAGGTGTCTCTGTGATGGACTGGAGACCTGTCCAGGTGTCTCTGTGATGGACTGGAGACCTGTCCAGGTGTCTCTGTGATGGACTGGAGACCTGTCCAGGTGTCTCTGTGATGGACTGGAGACCTGTCCAGGTGTCTCTGTGATGGACTGGAGACCTGTCCAGGTGTCTCTGTGATGGACTGGAGACCTGTCCAGGTGTCTCTGTGATGGACTGGAGACCTGTCCAGGTGTCTCTGTGATGGACTGGAGACCTGTCCAGGTGTCTCTGTGATGGACTGGAGACCTGTCCAGGTGTCTCTGTGATGGACTGGAGACCTGTCCAGGTGTCTCTGTGATGGACTGGAGACCTGTCCAGGTGTCTCTGTGATGGACTGGAGACCTGTCCAGGTGTCTCTGTGATGGACTGGAGACCTGTCCAGGTGTCTCTGTGATGGACTGGAGACCTGTCCAGGTGTCTCTGTGATGGACTGGAGACCTGTCCAGGTGTCTCTGTGATGGACTGGAGACCTGTCCAGGTGTCTCTGTGATGGACTGGAGACCTGTCCAGGTGTCTCTGTGATGGACTGGAGACCTGTCCAGGTGTCTCTGTGATGGACTGGAGACCTGTCCAGGTGTCTCTGTGATGGACTGGAGACCTGTCCAGGTGTCTCTGTGATGGACTGGAGACCTGTCCAGGTGTCTCTGTGATGGACTGGAGACCTGTCCAGGTGTCTCTGTGATGGACTGGAGACCTGTCCAGGTGTCTCTGTGATGGACTGGAGACATGTCCAGGTGTCTCTGTGATGGACTGGAGACATGTCCAGGTGTCTCTGTGATGGACTGGAGACCTGTCCAGGTGTCTCTGTGATGGACTGGAGACCTGTCCAGGTGTCTCTGTGATGGACTGGAGACCTGTCCAGGTGTCTCTGTGATGGACTGGAGACCTGTCCAGGTGTCTCTGTGATGGACTGGAGACCTGTCCAGGTGTCTCTGTGATGGACTGGAGACCTGTCCAGGTGTCTCTGTGATGGACTGGAGACCTGTCCAGGTGTCTCTGTGATGGACTGGAGACCTGTCCAGGTGTCTCTGTGATGGACTGGAGACCTGTCCAGGTGTCTCTGTGATGGACTGGAGACCTGTCCAGGTGTCTCTGTGATGGACTGGAGACCTGTCCAGGTGTCTCTGTGATGGACTGGAGACCTGTCCAGGTGTCTCTGTGATGGACTGGAGACCTGTCCAGGTGTCTCTGTGATGGACTGGAGACCTGTCCAGGTGTCTCTGTGATGGACTGGAGACCTGTCCAGGTGTCTCTGTGATGGACTGGAGACCTGTCCAGGTGTCTCTGTGATGGACTGGAGACCTGTCCAGGTGTCTCTGTGATGGACTGGAGACCTGTCCAGGTGTCTCTGTGATGGACTGGAGACCTGTCCAGGTGTCTCTGTGATGGACTGGAGACCTGTCCAGGTGTCTCTGTGATGGACTGGAGACCTGTCCAGGTGTCTCTGTGATGGACTGGAGACCTGTCCAGGTGTCTCTGTGATGGACTGGAGACCTGTCCAGGTGTCTCTGTGATGGACTGGAGACCTGTCCAGGTGTCTCTGTGATGGACTGGAGACCTGTCCAGGTGTCTCTGTGATGGACTGGAGACCTGTCCAGGTGTCTCTGTGATGGACTGGAGACCTGTCCAGGTGTCTCTGTGATGGACTGGAGACCTGTCCAGGTGTCTCTGTGATGGACTGGAGACCTGTCCAGGTGTCTCTGTGATGGACTGGAGACCTGTCCAGGTGTCTCTGTGATGGACTGGAGACCTGTCCAGGTGTCTCTGTGATGGACTGGAAACCTGTCAATTCAAACAATAAATGATATTCACCCAAACATTTTAAAATCATATAAATACTTTATTACTGGTACATATATAACAAAGCCCCGCTTTTCTGTTTAAGGTGTTGGATGATGTGATCAAATCTCCCTACACGTCATCTGAATCTACTGGCACGTCTCTTTGTTCAACTCTTCTTGCCCATGGAGAACTAAAACAACAGAAACGATGAGGGAGAACACGACCCTGATGTTAAAGTGAAAACAAGCTAATTCAAACTATGAGAATAAACATTTTGTGATGCTTCATTTGAGTGTTGTCTTTTTTAAGGCTACAAACTAAAAAATGTTTTATGGTGACATGTTTAGAAAAAAAGTAAACCAGCATCCTTTTGACTTGTGCAGTTTTTATTAAAATTGTTAAAGGTTTGTTTTTGATGAAATCTTATTGAATCTGCATGTGGTGCCAAAATTAATGCTTGTATATTTTTAACTAGTTTTATTTGTGTATTTTTATCCATCAAGATTTTTTTATTTTGTTGTAAATTTACATTTATTTAAAACAAAAACAATTTTAGATGCATCTTTATGAATCCGTTTGATTTCATCTGTCCTGTTTGGTCCAAAAAATGCAGCTGAGGTGTCTTGACTGGAGACCTGTCCAGGTGTCTCTGTGATGGACTGGAGACCTGTCCAGGTGTCTCTGTGATGGACTGGAGACCTGTCCAGGTGTCTCTGTGATGGACTGGAGACCTGGGGCCTCATGTATCAAAGACTTGCGTGGATTTCTTACTGAAAAGTGACGTACGGTCAAATCCAGAAAAGTGTCTACGCACAAAAAAATCCAGATTTATCAAGCTGTGCGTACACCGGTATCCACGCACATTCCTTTTGTACATCACAATGAACGTGGAACTGAGCGCACGTGAGACACCTCCCCTGACACGCCTTCATTTACATATGTTAAACAGATGCAAATTACTTCCTGCATGTGTGAAGGACATGTTTGTTTGATCCCTGCGCGATCAGAAATCATTTCTAGATTCAGGAAAACAATGGATTTAATATAATATGAGTGAGGACAAACATCCTAAGTAAGAATAGTAATAAACTGTGTTCATCACGCAAAGAACGAGTGATTGTGTGCCGGTATTCGTGTGCGCGCACGCTGCTGTCAGGTGCGCCACCGGCTCATTCATTCATTCTGAGTGAAAATATTAACTTTGCGCACGAGTTAATTACCATAATTACTGTAAACACAGAGGAACTTACTTGGATGTTTGCTAGAACATAGATCTTCGTTTATTTAATAGATGATATGAAGAAACGAGTCTCTGCGTCTCAGTGGAGACTTTTCATGACATGACGTGATGTTGGAGTCTCCAAAGCGCGCGCTGCAGCCTTGTGCGCAATCTGTTTGTCTGTGAAGCTTTTACTCCCATACAAGTTATAAATGGTGTACTTTCACGTGTCATTTTGGAGACATCTACAATAAACACAGATAATGACACACCTCCACTGCCGTGTAACACCGGCGAGGGTGCACGCGCGCTCAAAGCGCGACCATAACTCAGCCTTTGGGATCATATGGATGAGACCATTCCATTGAACATGAATCGGCTTTGTGTGGACTGGACTGGCACAGCCCTGATCGACCTGCCAGCTCCCTCTAAGCTCCTGTGGAACCCCAGTTTCTGCACGTGCACGCGTGATGCGCGGCCCCTGTGTTGCGCCAGTGCGCAGCAGTGCCAAACTGAAAAATGATTATTTCTGAAAACGGCTGATAAGCCATATCCTAGATCAGAGAATTATATCTGTTTATAAATAAATGCTCTGCGTGTTACACTATCTATATCCTCCAGTAAGGCTGAATGTATCCGTTCCTGTTACATTTATTTTTTGCACAACTTTGCGCGTCCATGTGGATGTACTTGTTAATCGTGTGTTTGGTGGGAATATTAATCATTTTCACATCATGAACAGTTAATAGTAATAATAATAATAATAATAATAATAATGAATTCAATTTATAACGCACTTTTCATTAATGAAAATCTCAAAGTGCTACAAAGTGCAACAGAATTAAATGTCGATAAAACAAATAATAAAACAGTTAAAATCAACAACAGTATCAACTAAGATCAAAAGTAGAATCATGAGGAGGAAGAGTATGCTCGGTTAAAAAGAAAGGTCTTCAAGCCGCTCTTAAAGTCAACCACAGATTGTGGGGCTTCAGTTTCTCAGAAGCACCTGTAAGTGTCGCCAAAGGAACAAGAACCACAGAAACGTGCGTACGCAAGCAGGGGAGCTGGCGTGGAAATGTACGTGGATGCGCAGATATTCACGTTCATTTCAGTTTTGATACATACGGGGTTTTGCGTGGAAAGTGACGTGCGCAATGTTTTTGTGCGCACGCACGGTTGATACATGAGGCCCCTGGGGCCTCATGTACAAAGACTTGCGTGGATTTCCTACTGAAAAGTGACGTACGGTCAAATCCAGAAAAGTGTGTACGCACAAAAAAATCCAGATGTATCAAACTGTGCGTACACCGGAATCCACGCACATTCCTTTTGTACATCACAATTAACGTGGAACTGAGCGCACGTGAGACACCTCCCCTGACACGCCTTCATTTACATATGTTAAACAGATGCAAATTACTTCCTGCATGTGTGAAGGACATGTTTGTTTGATCCCTGCGCGATCAGAAATCATTTCTAGATTCAGGAAAATAATGAATTTAATATAATATGAGTGAGGAAAATAATCCTAAGTAAGAATAGTAATAAAATGTGTTCATCACGCAAAGAACGAGTGATTGTGTGTCGGTATTAGTGTGTGCGCGCACCCTGCTTTGGTGCGCAACTGGCTCATCCATTCATTCTGAGTGAAAATATTAACTTTGCGCACGAGTTTATTACCATAATTACTGTAAACACAGAGGAACTTAGATGTTTGGTAGATCTTTGTTTATTTAATAGATGATATGAAGAAACGGGTCTGTGCGTCTCAGTGGAGAGTTTTCATGTGTAATAGAATGGATGATAACTGAATTACCTGTCCCAGAGGACAGCACAGCGTTCTCGGTGCGTGATCCTTGGACCTCTACACCGTCCTCTACCTGTGGTAGGAAGTGTGAGTCTGCCCCCCTTTTGTTTGAGGAGGGGTCCTCAAAATCAGTAACAATGAAGTCCAAGTGACTGTCAGCGTGTTGTAGACTGTCACTACGTGGGCTCAGATGTCCTTGAACCAAGACTTCACTGAAAGCTTGGCTGTTTGCCGAATTACCCGTCCCACAGGACAGTACAGCGTCATCGGTGTGGGACCCATGGATCTCCACACCTTCCTCTACCGGTGGTAGGTAGTGCTCAGTGAGTGCTGAAGGTGTCAGCTCGCAGAGGAGGTCCTCGTGATGGGCCAGAGTCTGGTCCAATTGTTGAGTCTCCTCTGTCTCACCTGTATATGAAGGATCACTTACCGGGATTGTGGTCTCGGTTGGGGAATCCTTTTCTACCTCAGCGGTACCCGCTGTTAGACAGTCAGTGTCCTGACCTAGGGGAGGTACCA
>JBBPBX010006867.1:10843-23844 GCA_038048925.1 Garcialebias charrua
TCTGGTGTTCTTCACTGACCCCTCCCTTTCTCTCTAAAATCTGTTTTAACAATCCAAAATCACGTTTTTGGATCGTTAAAAGCAGCTAAGCTGAAAAGCTAAGCTAAAAGGCCGACCTCGGGGAAAAAAACCTTTGTCTTGTCGAAGCTCCAAAATTTACGGTTGAAACCCGTGCCTTCATCTAAAATGTTGTTTTCTCTGTTAAAAGAAGCTGAGAACTTGTTAACTGATTTTTATGTACCATATTTTCTGGTGTATAGGTCGCACCGGTGTATAGGTCGCATTGTCCAATTATCACCAATAGATTGGAAAAATCCCTAGATAGGTCACACCTACGTTTAGCTCTGCTGCAAATGTCTGCCACAGGAGCGCACAGCAAGGCTTTTAAGAAGATTAACACTTAAAAACAATTATTTGTTTGATAAAAATTATAGCAAATATGTGTCTGAGCTGAACTTTTCCTTAATAAATGAACGTAATTGTGAAATGAGCTGGATTTAAAAATTTGTTTTGCCGAAAGTGATAACAAGCCATATACGTATAGGTCGCAGACCATGAAAAAAAACATAAAAAGGTGCGACCTATACACCGGAAAATACGGTATTTATTAAAAACCTTGTGTGAAAAATGCTAAAGAGCTCAAACCACACCGAGCGTCCGCCATTTTGAGAACCGAAGAGAAACAGTCCATGTCAAGGGGTCCCACTCCCATTTTTCCTAGAGACACGTTGCTCGCGCCCTTATCCATTATTCAGTTCAAACAGTCTTATACTGCCATCTGATGGTTATTAACCAACATTTCTTCTTAAATTTGACAATTACTAATTATTGTCAAATTTCAAACATTGTTTATCGCAATAATTTGAGACATTTAATCGCAGAGCAAAATTTGTTATTGTGACAGACCTACCATTTAGATCTTTTCACCACTTCACACCAACTTGTTTGTTTCCTTGCTGCTCTAGCTGTAAATGCATTTGTACGGATTCATAAATGTGCTTTAGCTGGCAGAGTGTTTTCGATGTCTTAAATCGTGTCCTGTTAGGACAGGGTGTGAAGAGATATTTTGTTGTAATCCCACTACCCTCTCCTCATGGCTTTGACCCTTTTTACATCTAAAAAACTGTATTCTGAATAAGAATAAGAAAGCTGCGCTTTACAGCAGCAGCTTCGTGCAGTCCGTCCATCTTTCAGATGGCTGTACGTACATGTTCTCGTTGCATCTCGGTGCAATGATAATAAAGCTTATTGTGATTCTGAACTGGAGGTTTACCTGAAGCCGTAGTTGAGGGCATCTTCAGAGCTGACGACCCCCACATCTATCGTACGCATCTTCCAAATGCGATTGAAGGTCAGCAGCTGTGGATATAAACCAACAGAACGATGCACGTCTCTTATCTACACATACTTATTACATTTTATTACTAAAAGCATTACGGACGTATGTACCTCTTCTACTTCATCAATTCGAATTGAAAAGTTCTTGGCCCATTCATAGATGTCATCCATGAGGCCGATGGGCATATCCTGGAACACAGTCGTTGTTATTGTTACTCATTTCTGTCTCAATACGATGATGGAGGGATGAACATGTAAAACATCTCTGTGATCGTCCTTTCTGTTTCACTCACTCAGTTTCTATAACACAAACTTAGAACATTATTTAGCTACAAAATATAATACAGATTTACTGCCCGACCACCTGCTTGTGAACACAGATGTTAAAGAGGACGCAGAGTTTTTGTCCCACCTGATGGACACCTCCCGGTCTGACGTACGCTGCGTGCATTCTGGCTCCAGACACTCGCTCATAAAACTCGAACATCTACAAGACAAACAAAAGTAAACACCATCACTCTCTGACATCATGGCTCCAGGCCTCCAAAGTGACAGGAAACTACCAGCAGCCTGTGGTGCGACGCTGTTGGTTTAAAAACTGAACGCTGACGAGTCAGCAAACTGCCGCCTCTCATGACAGAGTTTACAGAAATGATCGTTGAGGAGAGGACAGTTAGGAGGTTTTGGTAAATTACCCAACCTCAAAAAATGCTGCAGGATTGCAGTCAAAGAACATGTTGAGGATGACGCTCAGCTACTACCACATCAAACTTTGGTTCAATATCCAGTTCTAACCAGCACGGTGGCTCCGGTGGAAGAGCTGCTGCCTCTCAGCGAGAAGGTCGCCAGATCTAACCCCGGCACTTTGAGATTTTCGTTAATGAAAAGTGCGTTATATATTGAATTAATTATTATTATTATTATTAGGTCTTTCTGGGTGGCGTTTGCATGTTCTCTCTGTGCGTACGTGGGTTTTCTCCAGGTACTCCAGTTTCCTCTCACAGACCAAAAACATGCATGTTAGACTGACTGGTAACTCTAAATTGTCTCCAGGTGTGAGTGAGAGAGTGAATGGTTGTTTGTCTTTATGTGTCCTTGTGATGGACTGGAGACTAAAAATATCACAACACATTTTTCTGGGCGATTAATTGTCTTTGAAATGTTACAACAATTAGTCATTATTGTCAAATTTAAGAAGAAATGTTGGTTAAAGGAGACCAAATATTGGTTTTATAAATTTTTATGGTATGTCTGTGGGCTATCCAGACCATGTTCATTAAATTTAATGCACAAAATAATTCTTAGATAATAAAATATCCCCTTTCTAGTTGTGCCTTTTCTCACTTCCATTCTGAACAGGCTGTTTATGATAATGAGCTCTGAAGGCCACGCCCTTCAAAAATCTGTTTACATTAACTCCGCCCTCCAAAGGGGACCCTGAGTCAGACCCAGAGGCAGACGCCATTTTGGGCAGGGCAAATGAGGCGCTGACGCGTCGCGTAGGCCGCTGAGAAACATCCATAAGTTCACCCTCCATGTTAAAAACTCTTCGTCTGACTCTTCGAAAACAAGCTTTTTTTTTTCACGGACCATATCCAGCGCGGACCGGATATGGTCCGTGAGCAGTCGTCCGGTTGATTTAAGAGCCCGTAAATAAGTTTTTTCGTTGATAGATAATTAGTTATTAGCAGTACTGCATTTTAACAACAACGAAACATCGAACTCTAGTTGCCATTGTGCTGACATTAGCCTGGTTGAAACCAGACCCATGTCCTTCACTTCGCTTTGGACTAGGGTCTGGCATCTCTCCCATAGACAACGATTTCTCCGTTAGATTTTTGAATGGACCAATCAGAGAACAGAAGGCGGAGTTTTGTTAGTTTAGCCTGGCGAGGTCCAGGCTATTCAGATAAAAAGCTCAGAAACCACTCGGTGGATATTTTTTCTGCTACCAGTGTGTAATTATATGTCTCTAATTTACTGACTGTTGGCCTAGATGAAACATTTGAGATAAATTTCGATTTTTTATCATTTATTTTCGTAGCGCACCCGAGGCTGTTTGGAAAATGTCAAACCGAAACTATTTAAATCCAGCAGATTTGACCATTTCGTGAATTGATTTAGGAACTGTTAAGCTCAGGAACACTTCTGATATAACGTCAGCTAAGAAATATACTTTTCTCAGCAAAGAAATAATAGTTTTTTACCTTGTTTTCGTGAAAATTCCTTCGTGGCGGCGGCAGCCATTTTGACTGACGACGTCAGTCGACGTCGTTCAAAACTCCGCCTTCTGTTCTCTGTTAAGCTCAGGAACACTTCTGATATAACGTCAGCTAAGAAATATATTTTTCTCAGCAAAGAAATAATAGTTTTTTACCTAGTTTTCATGACACGAAGGAATGAAAATTCCTTCGTGGCGGCAGCCATTTTGAATGACGACGTCAGTCGACGTCGTTCAAAACTCCGCCTTCTGTTCTCTGATTGGTCCGGTCAAAAATCTACCGGAGATATCCTTGTGGATGGGAGAAGTCCCAGACCCAGCAGTGAAGGGAAATGAGAATTGAGCGGAGCTGCGTAGGAATGGCGAGGGCCAGGCTATGCTGACATGAACTCAGGAAAATAAAATGTGACGTCTTTTATACTGAAGTGGGTGGAGCATCACCACGGGTTGCTAGGTGAGGGGCTGGACTCAGGTTGGGGTGGGTTGTCCTACGGCTTGTGACATCACAAGCCGCAGGATTTGAAAACGAGACATTTATATCACTGAAAAATAAATATACTTAGAGTAAATAAACCACTGGGTGCATTTTTTTGGTCCTAGGACTGTTTTTTTAATAAGTACATAACCAAAGTTGAGTAAAAAAAACATTAAAAAGTGAATTTTGCATCTGTGGTCCCCTTAAATTGTTGTGTGTAGTATCTTTTTTGACCACTTGATAGCAGTATATGACTGACTGAACTGAAGGATGGATAGTGAGGGAGTGAGCTATCTAAGAAAAATGGGAGGGAGGCCCCTTGACGTGACATGGACTGTCTCTCTTCGGTTCTCAAAATGCCGGACCCTCTGTGCGATTTGAGCTCTTTACCATGGCATTTTTCACACAAAGCTTTTAATTAAAAAAAAAAAAAAATCGGTTAACAAGTTTTCAGCTTCTTTTTGCAGAGAAAAACAACTTTTTAGACGAAGGCACACGTTTCAACTATGAATTTTGGAGCTTTGACAAGACGGAGGTTTTTCCCTGGAGGTCGGCCTGTTAACTTAGCTCATAGCTTAGCTTCTCAGCTTAGCTGCTTTTAGCGATCGAAAAACACAATTTTGGACGATTAAAACAAATTTTAAAGAGAAAAGGAGGGATCAGTGAAGAGGAGTTGAACTTTTTGTCATCCAGTGTCTTCAGTAGAAAGAGACACGAAGAAACGATAAAGCTGAGAAATGAAAATGAGGTCAATAACTTTTATCATGAGATTAACTGATTTATCGTTAATCCCATGATTTTTCGCAACAGGCCTACTGGCGACCTGTCCAGGTTGTCCCCCACCTCTCCCACAGACTGCTGGACATGGACATCAGTGACCCCTGCAGGCAGACAAATGGATCTAGCTCTAGCTGAACTGGTTTGGCTCCACTGTAGATATAAATCCAATAAATAATTGCATTAAATTTAAATAAATCCATCTAGGGGGTCTAGTGGTGAGATATTTTGCTAACACAAAGTAACATATTAATTCACAGACTCAGACAAAAACATGATTGCCCTTTTGTCCCGCGGTGACCTGTAATGAGATAAGAAGTGGTCAAAGGCTTTTAGAGCAATAATCTGCGTAATAATTAATAAGATTATTTTTCTAAAACATCTTTAAGTCACTTCATTATTTAGATTTATTCTGATTTGTCCTCATTGTGTCCAACAGAATTGTCAACAGGTCTCATTCTGATGCCAGGTCATGATGCAGCTCTACGGCTCTCATGGGTCTGTGTCCTTTGCTACAACATGTCTAAAAGGATGAGGGTTAAAGGATGGAGGTCTGTGAGTCGCAGTTCACCGCTGCCTCAGGTTAGTGTTGAATCAAACAGTGAATCAAAGAGGATTTTAAAATACAGAGATATGTGTAGACGACGTCATGACAAAGCCTCAAAACATTGTCACGTTGACGTTTGCTCATGTTGTCCAGCTCTACTTCATACTATAGCACAGCAAGTCAGGAACAAATCATGAAGAATATTGCTTAAGGTCAGCCTGTGAAGATAAATTAGTCTCAGAAGTCGTCACTCAAGAGTCCAACAGGATTTGTACGTACAAGTTGCTCTCACTGACCCCGTATATCTGGCAACGCTCACATTTCCCAGCTTCCTACCAGCCTTGAACACAGCATTGCATTTGTGAATCTGGAGCAGTAAGAAAGTCTCAGAAGTCTTTCCCAGGCAGGTGATCTGTGCACAAAAGGTGATTTGTGCTCATTTGACAATTTGTATGAGCAGAATAATCCTACTTATTTGAAACGTGTCCATTTGAGAAACTCTTCATGGATTTGTAATTCTTGTGGCATGCTTGTGTGACTACTGTTGAGACTAATTTATCTCCATATCCTTCCAATCAGAAAAGAAGTGAAGATGTGAACTGACCAAGAATTGGGAGTGAAGCCACACTGACCTTCTCCCTCTCCTCAAACAACCAGAAAAATGGAGTCATGGCGCCCACGTCGAGGGCGTGGGTGGTGACGGCCATGATGTGGTTCATGATGCGGGTTAACTCTCCAAACAGAACTGTAAACACACAAAAAATAAAAAATAATCACAGAACTCACACTTCCAATCACAAAACTACAGGAAACTACTGCAGAATGGTTTTATTTACCAACAGTTTAAAGAGGGGTTATACACACACACACACACACACACGCGCGCAAGTTTTGAGTTTGATTTCAAATAGTTTGATGAATGAATGGTTAAAAATACAAGTATGTGGAAGATGTCTGAATTTAAAACTAAAGGAAGGAATTATGAACAGGTAAACAATAGTGTGAGTGATGACAAGCAGCAGAGGATGTACTTCCTGCGACAGCTGAGGAAAGCCAAGCTGATGGTGCAGTTGTACACGACCATCATTGAGTCCATCCTCTGCTCCTCCATCAGAGTCGTACGCTGAGGCCACCGCCAGGGACAGACAGACTGCAGCGCATTGTGCGCTCTGCGGAGAAGGTCATCGGCTGTAGCCTCCCATCTCTCCGTGACCTGTACGTCTCCAGGACTGTAGGGCAAGCAGGTCGGATCACAGCTGACCCTTCTCTCCCTGCATCTTTGAACCACTCCCCTCGGGCAGGAGGCTTTGGTCCATTCAGACCAGAACCTCCCGCCATAAGAACAGTTTCTTCCCATCTGCCGTCGGACTCTTGAACACTCATAATCCTGTTTCTGTATAACTCTGCTTTGGTCACTTTATCACTGTATTTTAACTGCACTACTCCATTTGAGCAATGGCAATAATAAACTGACTCTTGACCACTGGAACACATACAGGTGTTCCTCACTGGCATCAGCAGATGTTGGCAGGTAAGCAGAAAGCTCTTGTGCTGCTGTAAAGAAACCGTGTGAAAATGATAAATAATTGTTTGTAAGGACCTCTGATCCACTGGGCCCGAGGCGGAGCCTGGATATTGAGCAGCTTCTCCACAGCCAGAGAGTAGGCCTCCTCATTACACATCATGGAGACGTAGTCCAAACGGTCGAAGTAGGGCAGGGCCTGAAGTACAGAGGAACAAGAGCAGCTTAAAGGAGTTAAAGAAAACAAGCAAATAAAACACGGTTAAGATAATTAACTATCAACTCTTTCTGTTAACATTTCACCAAGAGAGTGAAGTGTTTTCTTTCTCCTCCACCTCCAGGATGGGCAGTCATCTGATTTAAAGGAGAACCTGGGTATTTAAAAACAGCCTGTAACAACACCTACTGATCAAGAAGGGGACTGCAGACGGTGCAGTGTGTTTCAAAATATAACTGATGTCCCCCGTCACGGAGGGATTTGAAAAGTAAATGTAAAGAGTTTTTTGGACTGGAATAAAACAGGTAATGCAAGTAAACCTAAATGTTTGTAGTGCAAGACATTCAAGTAAGTAGGCGTCACATTGTAGAAGAACACAGCTAGATTCATTTTTTGCTTGTTTGAGGCAAAGCAGAGTGACAGATCCTTGTGAGTGGAGGGAGCAGTATCATCCATAACCAGGCACACTGGCAGAGCCAGGGGGTGGCCAATGGTGGCCTTGGCCTTATGACACCCCAACCATTTGATAAAACTTCATTTTAAGCAAAACAAAACTTTTAAAGTATGTTAGTATTCCAAAAAAGTTGGGACACTAAACAAATTGTGAATAAAACTGAATGCAATGATGTAGAGATGGCAAATGTCAATATTTTAACATAGATGACAGATCAATAGTTTAATCTGAGTAAATTTAACATTTTAAAGTCCAACACCCACCATGTTTTCAAATTGCATCGCCATTAATATTTATTAGTTTATTTAAAAATAATACAGGAGCGTTTACTTATATTGTGGAGAAATAACGCTAAATGTGTTATTTCATGATTTATAGCAGATTTTAGCATGCAGCTCCGGGAAAATCTGCCCCTCTCCATATATGGGCATTCACAAGGGCATTCACGTCACCAAAGTGACGCCTTGGAGTTACAGGCGAGCGAGGAAAAGAAAAAGGAAGCATTTTTAAATATTCCCTAAAGCTGCCTGTGTTGATTAATCCTGCTGTCGCTCACTCATATTCTGAGCGAGCATCCACTTAGACATACTAGTTTAATTCGTTTGATCGCGACAAATTCATTCATTTCCGCATCGACTTTTTATTCTCTCCCCCCGTGACCAGAAAGGCAGCCAGCCGCTCAGCTGAGCTCTGCGCGCGCGCGTGCTTCCCGACCCGTGCTCCCCGCAACAAGGCTGACGAGAGCAAATACAGTACATACACTCGAGGGAGCAAATTACACCGGCACGAGGAACTTCAAAGGTGACCAGCGGAACGAGGAGCCAGAGACGCGCGCGGCTCGCGGCTCGCTCCTCAGGGGCAGAATGAATGAGAGCAGCAAAAGGTCCGCAGCGGTGTTATAAAATAAATAATAAATAAAATCAGAGCGCTGGTCCATATACACACAAATGCACCAGGAAATATGCAGGAAATATGCAGTTTTAACTACCACTCTCTCTCATAAACCTCCATGGAAACTCACTCCTACCTTCTGCCTTCTGGGTGGAGATCGATGTAACAAAAGTCACATGACCCTTCGGGACTCTTCGGCCAGGTTTCCGGATTCATTCGGGAGTGGTTTTTTTTTTTTTTTTTAACCCTCGCCTGGCCCAAATGCAAAAATGAAAATAGACCTAATAATAAATTACAGTAATTGTACAATATGGTGAATTGTTAGTGTCATGGTGGGTGTTGTCCTTTAAAGGAAAAATATGTTGATTCGAAATTTCACAGTGTCAACAAATCCCAAAAAGGTTGGGACAAGTAGCAATAAGTGGTTGGAAAATGGAAATTGAGCATATAACAAACAGCTGGAAGACCAATTAACATCAGGTCAGTTGACAACATGATTGGGTATAAAAAGAGTTTCTCAGAGTGTCGGTGTATCTCAGCAAAAGATGGTAAGAGTATCACCAATTCCACCATTGTTGTGCAGAAAGATAGTGCAGCAATACCAGAATGGTGTTACCCAGCGTAAATAGCAAAGACTTTTAAGTTATCATCATCAACCGTGCATAACATCATCAAAAGATTCAGAGAATCTGGAACAATCGCTGTGCGTAAGGGTCAAGGCCGTAAAACTCTACTGGATGCTCGTGATCTCCGGGCCCTTAAACGTCACTGCACCTCAAACAGGAATGCCACTGTCAAGGAAATAACAGAATGGGCTCAGGAATACTTCCAGAAAGCATTGTCAGTGAACACAATCCACCGTGCCATCCGCCGTTGCAGCTGAAACTCTACAGTGCAAAGAGGAAGCCATTTCTAAGCAAGCTCCACAAGCTCAGACGTTTGCACTGGTCAGGGGTCATTTAAAATGGAGTGTGGCAAAATGGAAGACTGTTCTGTGTCAGATGAGTCACGATTTGAAGTTCTTTATGGAACACTGGGACGCCATGTCATCCGGACCAGAGAGGACAAGGATAGCCCAAGTTGTTATCAACGCTCCGTGCCAAGTACTTCTGCAGGCGTGTTGAGATAAGATGGCCTGTCAAGGCCAGTCAGTGATTCAAATGTCAGATAAACACAATTGTTTTTGGGGACAGGCAGAACTTTAATGACATCTACCTTCAGTCTATGTCGGCCCACTCGCTTCCGAAATGTCCAAATGAAAATGACCATACCAATGGAACGTGCCTGAGAAAATCCCAGAGATCTAATCCATTCAGCCAAAAGTCTGGTTTCTCGAGACATGAACCAAGCCATCATGTAAGGCAGGCAGCCTGACCAGATCCAGATTAGCCGCTGACGTCTTCCTTGTGTGTTGATAGACCAGGAACCAGCCAAATCCAAAAAGCAGGAACCAGTTGTCATAAATCCAATTAAATATGTGTCCTTAAGATCCACAGATGACAGCAGAGATAGACACATCATCAAGTCTTCCAAGTCGATGAGATATCCAGCTGTGTGCATGCCAACAGGGCAAATCTGCTCGCCTACAGTCTGTCTTCTCTTTAAATAAATGTTATCAGTTGTGTTGAGGGACCAACTGACCAAATTGAAGTCCATAGTTGTGATTCTGAAGATTTTGTAGAAGAGAGACTCTCAGACAGTTTCACAGACAAGACAAAGCAAAAGCAAAGTGGAGACCGAGAGGAGACGTCCGCCCTTGAGAAGAGCAAGTGTTGAAATATAATGCTTAGCGCCTGCATAATAACTTTGCTGAAATTTGTTGAAAAATCAATTGTTAAACTTAAAACAAGCAGAAGACAAAATTAGCAAAGTTCTGGAGAAAGGCAACAATTGTCAAAAGTGAATCTAAATGATAAAATTAGTAAGACATTTGCTAAAAGGTAAGTTTATGCTAGTTTAAGTAGATTATAGAGATGGTGTTTTGAAGGAACTGATGAGTTCTAAATGTATGTAAATGTACACTTGTGAATAATTTAATAATTTACAACCAATAAAAGTCATAGCACACTTTTCTAGCTTGAGCTGAACAGTTTGATGAATGAATGGTTAAAAATACTGTCTGGATTTTAAACTAAAGGAAGGAATTATCAACAGGTAAATAATAGTGTGAGTGACAACAAGTAACTTGCCATATTAATAGTAGCACATTAATACAGAGCCTGTTAATAGTTCCTTTATTGTCAGAAAACTTTCATCTATAACATCTGTCAACCCATAGTGATGCTTTTTGTCCCCCTCAGTAGCAGTAAAGTACAACAGCTGTCAGACTGAGAGGGGAGTGAGAACTCAGCTCATGCTAGAGCCCAAATAAAGTTTCTACTGGTGACGGCTGCAGGGCGAGACACTAAATGGACGGATGAGAAAAAGCAGAGCTTGTACTGTGAAGGACATGTGATCCATGAAGGTGATGAAAATAAAACACCTGGTAGTCAGCCCCTCCAGAAGGCAGGAGTAGTAATGTCAACAGACTGGATGAAGGGCGCCACCCAGTGGTCTGCTGTCGTAAACTGATCCCCATTGGCATTTTCTCATTCATTAAACTGCTTTATTTTGATATTGTGGTGGTTGGTCATGAGTGGGGGTGAAAATAAACAAATTCAGTTATTATATAGCATGAGCCATCATCCTTCAAGAAGTGTTAACCCCTCCTGCTACCCTTGGGTTAAATTGACTGACCCATGCAAACGTTTCAGTTTAGTAAGTAAGTAAGGTTTATTTCTAGAGCGCTTATCACAGACATAAAATCACAAAGCGCTGTACAATAAAAATCAATGCTAAAAGTATACACAGAATAAAACAAGCATAAAACTACAAATATCAATCAAGAAAACAAAAAAAAAAAAGTTTTAATTGAGGACTCATGGTTTGAGCCAAGAGCAGCAGCAGGTTTTAAATGTTGGTTGTTGTTTTTTAAAGCAAACTGGGGGTGAGTTGGGGGAAGAGAATAGTACCGCCACTGTTTTTGCACTGCGAGCACTAACGCTGAGCAGAAATACTGACATCACAGTAAATAATTCAAAATGTACCACCTGATCTAAGTGCTACAATTACAAACAAAATGAAACTAACACAACTACAGGTGGTCCCCGACTTACGAGTGCCCTGACCTACGAGCGTCCGACTTTAAGAGATTATCATAATTAATAAAAATATGAAATTAAAAAAAACACAATATTATTTTTTTTTGTGTGTTTAAATGTTCTTAATTTCATGTGTACAGCACTTTGTTGCAGCTGTGGTTGTTTTAAATGGCTTTATAAATACGTAAAGTATCATTATTTTATTATTTTTTTAAATAATTTTATGCTTTTTTGAACAACTTCCTGCGGGAACCAGGAACCGGAAATACCGCCTCCGCCATTTTACATTCATTAGTTCCAGAGTCTCGGCAGTCGTTTGGAGGACTGTTTCTCCCATAAGAGGATGCCTCATACGGATAAATTAACTGGAAACTCTCGCTGAACTCTGTGAATGTCTCAGGACTGGAGCAGCAGCCGCGATCGCTCCGCCGATCGCTCCCACCGCACGAGACCAGTAGCTCATGGTATGAGCTAAGGCTAACATGCTAAAGCGGACCCCACCGGAGCTGCAGCTTCGACAGCCGGCTTTGTGCGATCAGAGGTTCCTGGAGCTCGGATCGATGTCGGCCTGGAAGCCGAAGATATCGGGGGACAACGAGCTAACTTGGAATAACAAAGCCGACAGCATTTTTGGAGATGCAGATAAACCGGACTGCCCGGAGCTGCGGATTCGGGGGGGCTAAATGCTAACAGATGCAGCTGAAGGCGGCGCACGCAGACGGCTTTCGGTAAGTTATTAAAACTTTTTCTGTATGAAGTTAGGATACTAACAGTCCTTTCTGTCTGGACTAGACAGTTGCACTGCACTTTGACTGCACATAGAGCGCGCGGAGGGGGGGGGGTACGTGTCTGTCGCGTGACAAATGGAAAAGTACAGTGGCGGAAGGTTACATGAGCACTATTTTCTGTACCCCCACCCCCAAAAAACAAAGGCGGAGAAAAGCACTGTTGTACAGAAAAAACTGTACAGGTATGTGTTTATAGATGAATGTGTGGTGTAATGTGCTAGCTAACTGCTTGTAAATAAAGTGTTGTGCATGTTTAAGGATCAGTATGTACGCTTGTTCAGTCTCATGTTGATAAACGGGTGTGCGCCGCAGCGCTAGCGTCTTTTTTCCGATTTGTGAGCGAAGTTCCGGTTTTACGAGATAGCCACGTGCGGGCCGTTCCGAGGTACGAATTTTCGGTTTACGAGCAACTCATAAGTACGGAACTCGCTCGTAAGTCGGGGACTACCTGTACTGCTTAAATAATACGGCATCTTGTAATATTTATTATACTAATAATATTAGACAAATATTAAAAACAACTGTACTTCAGTTAGAGGGATTCAGGTGTGGAATAGCTGTAGTAAGGAGTTTCAACTGTGTTTTTCAATCTTTAAATTAAAAAAACATGTAAAAATAATTTACTAAACAA
>JBBPBX010006867.1:24513-59559 GCA_038048925.1 Garcialebias charrua
CTCTTTCAGCGCTCCATGCAACAGGGAAAACTTCAGTCTCTGACATCCTAGCTTTAACTGCAGAAAAGATTTGATGGAAACACTGAAAGGTTTTGAGGCCAGAGAAGAACCAGTCCAAGCATTTTACTCCCTGTGCTCTCCAAGGTCATGACAGGACTTCACCACAAAGCATCGTGAAACAAACCACACAACAAATTCCTGCTCAGCTTGGGTAAAACAGAAGAACAGCAACGCCACACGTTCATCCATAAAACTCCATCACCGTGTAAAAGACTGAAACAACACCTGTTATCAACAGTGGCGCTTCAGCCTCAGTACCTGCAGGTAGGTTTTGTACTCCACCAGCTTCTCTGTGCCTCGATGGAGCAGGCCGATGTGTGGGTCACACTTCTTCACAGACTCTCCGCTGAGCTCGATCACCAGACGCAGCACGCCGTGAGCAGCAGGATGCTGGGGACCGAAGTTCAGCTTCAGGTTGGAAACATCCCGAATTGCCGGGGGATCCTTGTCTGAGAGCACAACAGGAACGGGATGATGTGTTAATATATTTATTTAAAAAGTCCTGAAGCTGCTCAATAATCCAGGTAGATGAATCTAACAAGGTTGAGTCAGGTCCTCTGGACAAATCATTCTTCTTGAAACTTATTTTATCCAAAAGACTTCTTCAGTCGGAGGAGCTGTATTCAGGCCAGCACCTACTCATAGTGGATCAACCAGTTTGTTGTTGACATCCCAAAATAGCTGTTCACATGATGGAGGACCATCGACCCAACAATAAAACGAAACGTTTCAACGAAAAACAAACCGTCCAGAGGACCTGACTCAACCTTGTTAAGATTTTTTTTAATGCATTATTTTTAATGGGACAGCAGCTAAACAACAATAAAAAAGCATCAGGGCTTGATAACACTAATCCTAACAGCACAGGAAGTTAAGGTTTATATCAGGTCGTCAGTTCGTCTCCTGGGGCCTCATGTATCAACGGTGCGTACGCACAAAAACCTTGCGTACGCCATTTTCCACGCAAAACTCCGTATGTATCAAAACAGAACTGAACGTGGAAATGTGCGCAGCCCCACGCCAACTCCAAGGCTGGCGTACGCACGTTTCTGTGGTTTTGGTTCCATTGGCGACACCTAGAGGTGATTCTGAGAAACTGTTCATGATGTGAAAATCATCATTGTTCACACCAAACACACATGATTAACAATTATTACATCCACATGGACGCAATTAGAATATAACCTGCAAAAAATATAAAAAACAGAAAGACTGAATAGTTTTGCACAGCTTAAATTCTTGTTTTTTGTTCATTTTTAGCTGTTTTAGCAGTTGAAGAACGTGATGCATGATGGGACAAGACGACGTTCCTCTGTTGCAGGGTATATTTAAATGAAAACAACGTTTTCTTTTTTTTATTCATTCCAGATTTAAAGAACACAAGAAAACTATTTTTTTTAAAAACACAAGAAATCCTCTGCTTCCTTTCATTTCATGTATTGTTTCATTTCTTGTTGTTTTTTCTAAATAGTTTTCTTGTGTTCTTTAAATCTGGAATGAATAAAAAAAAAAACATTGTACCATGTGGGAATTGAACTCATGAAGTTTGGGACGGAAGGCGAACGCGCTACCCAGTGACCTATCTAGGCATGTTGTTATTGTGTGGTCAACTTCTCGTTTAAAAGTGCTTGCCTACGCGTGCCAAACAAAACCTTTTTCCGTGCCTCTCTACCTCACTCAGAAGTGTCTCCAGTTCACAGTCCGTGAAGTTCCTCTTTTTTCCACGTTTCGACATGATTTGCAATAGAGCAATGACGACATTCCTCTCGTGCAGGGCATATTTAAATGAATTTGCATATTTATATGGAGGCGTGTCAAAGGCGGAGTCGGCCACTCTCTCATGTGCGCTCAATTCCACGTTGATTGTGATGTACAAAAGGAATGTGCGTGGATTCCGGCGTACGCACAGTTTGATAAATCTGGATTTTTTTTGTGCGTACGCCATTTTCTGGATTTGACCGTACGTCACTTTTCAGTAAGAAGTCCACGCAAGTCTTTGTACATGAGGCCCCTGTTGATCTAAAAGTACACAACAAAAACCAAAGTACTGCATACGACACATTTTACACCCGTCAACAAACTATTATACAACAATCTCTAGCGACGGCCTAGACAAGCAAAGACCCTACATAACCTTTGACCTTAATTTGTGACCTTGATCTTGCTGTGGTGATTAAAAGTGTACGCAGCACTAGGGCTGAACAATTAATTGCATTTGCAATAATATCGCAATATGATAAAATGAGATTTTCTAATCGCGAAGGCTGCAATTTGACTGGTCACAAAAAACAACAACCACAAAGACATTTACGATGGTTGCATGGCTAGAATGACAACAACCAGTGCTTCAACTTCAAGTAAGCAAAGTATCAGCCGACAGGGATCACTGACCAAACTGTTTGAACTTCAAACAGTAATTTTTTTATATCTAATTTTTTATATTTATTTATTAACTGTCATGTGAAGTTCAGACAGTAGTTAGGAAGTTCACTTAACATGTTTACTATTATGTTTATGAAACAAGAAAAAATAGAAATGGTGAAAAGAAAAGGCATAGATTTGTTTGCTTTATTGTAATCTCTGCTTTAAATAAATCTGACATTGTTTATTATAAAACAGATTGATTTATTGCTTCTGTTTGTTGAAAAATACTTGAGAAGATATAAAAAAAAATCACGTTTTAAATCGCAATTGCAATTTATTGAAAAAAAAAATTGCAATTAGATTATTTTCTTTTATTTATTTTTAGAGCGTGTTTCCACTTTTTAAGCTGTCTGGGACTTTATTGAATGTTGCAAATGAAGTAAAGTATCTGGGTCATGTGTTGACAGACCGTCGGTCTGATGATGAGGACATTTACCGTCAGGTTCGAATGATATATGCTCAGGCAAATATCCTTGCTCGTAAGTTTGCATTCTGTTCTGATGAAGTGAAAATTAACTTATTTAGATCATATTGTTCATCACTGTATACGGCACATTTGTGGTGCAATTTTAAAAAAGCCAGTCTTCATAGATTGAAGGTGGCTTATAATGACGCACTAAGACTTCTTTTAAATAAGCCCAGATGGACCAGTGCCAGTGAACTGTTTGTATCTGCTCGCGTCAACACTTTGATGGCTGTTTTAAGAAATTTTATGTATAAATTTATTTGTCGTTTACATAAGTCTAATAATAGAATTATTCTACTGTTGACTAATGTCAAATATAGTGCAGTGAAATATTCATCTGTGCTTTGGAGACATTGGTATGATTGCCTCCTGAACGGTTAGGTACTTTTTCTATTGTTCTTTTTATCTTATTTTATAATTTTTTGTAATTTTTTATTTGTATTTTGTATTTTGTATTTTATTTTATCATGGTTGTTGTCTCTTATCTAGGTTGGACCCTGAGTCTGTAATAAAGTTTATCTATCTATCTATCTATCTATTTTCCAAAATCGTTCAGCCCAACAACACTGTCTATTGACGATACATATGAAGTGTATAAAGTTGTACTAAATTATCAGAAGATGTGGGTGGAACAAGCAAAGACCTTGTATAATATTTGACCTTGATTTGTGACCTCCACCCTGGCACTGGGGATATAAAAAGTAAATGTGACACTTCATCTGCATATATGTATCCCGTTTCAATAAGTTATGGCCCATACATGCAAAAACCTTGCATGACCTTTGACCTTGCAGATGGGGTGATAAAAAAGTGTATGTGACAGTGATGATGTATAAGTTTACGATGTTTCATTAAATGATCTGGGCAGGACCAGATGTTTACAGGTGTTTGTAGAGACGTGCGCAAGGAGCCTACACCAGAAGACGTTCACCTCCAACGAGCGTAAAACAATACAAAAGTCCCGAGACAGCGTGTACCGTTCCATGGGGGAATCTTCCACTTTGGATTCTCAGCACAGGGGTACATTATGGCGCCGGCGTACTGCTCCAGCCACTCCACATCTGGCTGCCATTGCTTCTGCCTGAAACAACACAAACATCATGAAGTACAGTCGGGTGGTGCTCATGAGTTTTCAGACAGCTCAAGTCTCAGTCCTGAGGAAAACACGTTTTCATGAGAGTCACCTGCTACGACCACAAATACTGCTCCTACCACGTCAGTGGATTTATTTTACCGTTTCTGATCATCCGCCTGTACTAGACCTCTTATGGGACCCTGGAAGTTAAAGTCAGAGGGAGAGCAGGTCTCCACAGACTGGTCCCAGTACAAGTTTAAAGTCCAACTCTGCCCATACACAGTACAGTAGTCCCTCGCTACTCCACCATTCGTTTATCGCGGACTCGCTGTATCGCGGTTTAATGTTTACGGACATTAAATAAACTCTCAAACAATACTTAATGGAGCTATCCAAGTTAACCTATATTTTTGTTTATATTTTTATGCAATAAAACGTTAATTTTCTGTAATCACAGCAGTGTATCATTTCTCACAAAATCCTAATGAACAAACTTCATCTTAAAAATGACTTGTGTTTAATGTATTATAGTTTGATGACCTTATTTGGACTAAATTATTTACACTCGTAGAACATATATACATTAACACTGAACCTTTGACAGAGGAACAAGGGTAATTGTTAAATATTGAAAATATAAAAAGGCAGTTTCTCTCCCTAACTGATCTCTTCCTGTCTAAAATAAATTCAGATGGCATCAAATTTAAAAAAAAACATGGCTGGGCAACTTATCTGAGGTTTGATTTACAGACTCTCCTACTTAGTTTACTTTAATAAAACAAGAAAAAAACCTTGTGTGGCAAATCCCATCTGAGAAATAAACAGTGACGTCACCTGCTAAAAAGAGTGGAATAAACAGTAAAATAACTTTAAATGTGTTACTGATGTATTTACTACATTAAAAAATTTGTTTTATTCGCTCAAAAGAACAAACTGTGGCATTAAACTCATTTTACAGAGATAACATGATACATGTTAGCATAGTAGCGTTTCGGTGTGTTGTGAAAAGATCAAGCAGCACAAAGAACAAGCAGCACAAACTGCGTTACAGCTGTTTTCTTTTTGTTATCATACCTGTTCTGCAGGATCGTACAGCCAGGGCTCAGTAACGTGTTCAGCTTAAATTTAGCTGAAGGACGTCCGATCCTGGAGAGCGACCTCAACATTACCGTCGCCATCTTGACTGCTGAACCAGGAGTTTCTTCTTCGGTGGTTTTCAGGGTCAATAAAGAGTCGACACTCTGTCGCCACCTGGTGCTCCACACTGGTAGGTTCTATATATGATATCTATGGGAAGCACAACTGAGATGTTTCTTTTTCTTTTCTTTTTTTATTGAACAATAACAAAAACATACAAAAACAAGCAATGACAAATTCACATATTAACTTGTGCCGCCGCTGTGGCGCAGAGAGATAAGCGGGCGGCACATATGCTTGAGGCTTTCGCCTCTCCACAGGTGTCGCGGGTTCACGTCCCGGACCCGACAGTCTCCCCCCCTCTCCACCGCTTTCCCTCTCCAATAAAGGCCACTAGTGCCCAGAAAATGTAAAAAATATTAAATATATATATGTATATATATATATTCACATATTAACAAATCAATTGCAGCGAACATAAGTAAACCTCCTCATCAAAATCAAATTTATCTAAGATTATAACATAATCTAACGGTGTGCCATCTTTGCCTTTCTTCTGCCTACAGATATGGTGCGGACGGAGCTATTGCGCAATACTGGGGCGTGTCTGGGAACTATACAAGGTGTTGACTTGTGGAATAGTTTAGAAAATGAAATTAAAACTAAAACAACTACAAGCCACTTTAAAAAAGTGAGTTAAATTAAAACTATTAACTCACTTTAAAAAAGATTAAAGCTAATATGTTAATTAAATACTAAATATTCAAATTGTCAAATTGTACTAAAAATGTAAATGTGTATTCAAATTGTGTAAATTGCTTAAATTTTGTATCGTTGAGTTGCTTGGAAATTTGTATACTGTACTGTACTTGGTTGAGTTATTTTTATTGATCTCGCTTTTTTTGTTATTGTTATAGAAAAAAGGGGCAGGTAAAATAAGATTTTTTCTTCTCCCCGTCTCCTTTCATTTTATGTTTTTTTTTTCTTTTTTCATTTTATTGCTTTAATGTAAAAATGTTTTCGCTTTGTAAAATGTAAAATGAACAAATAAAAAAGATTATAACATATTAGAATAAGTTCAATAACAGAATATATGAACAATTAAAGAAGAAAAGGATACATAAAGAGAGAGAAAAATAAATAAATTAGGGTTTTATTCTGAGATGAGAGAAACAAGTTTGATAGCTGGGGCTGTATTAATTTTCTTTAAGGATTTACCAAATAATAAAAAGTCATTTTTAAACGCTTTTACACATGGAATAACTTTTGAAAAACGACATTTATGAATGTAGAATTTGGCAAACAATATTATATTGTTTATCAAAAATTCAATATTTTTATTTTTTCTTAAAATACCAAATTTGATATCTTTCCAGGGGAAAAAACATCTTGAAGAGACTTGGATATCAACCAATTATGTAACTCCTTCCAAAAACCACATACAATCTCACATTCGTAAAACACATGTTCTGTTGATTCCAACAAAGATTTACAAAAATAACAATTCTCCATTTCAAATTTGAATATTCTTTTCAAGAACTCCTGTGAAGGGTAAATATCATTTACAATTTTAAAGTGGATTTCTTCAAATTTAGGAGGGATTGGAAATTTCAAAAATTTAGTTCTGAATGATCTAATTTCTTGTTTGTTAAAGTATTTTTTTAATTGATATGTTCTTTTGGAGGATCCAGGATAGATCTTGTTGATTAAGGAATTTTTAAAAAATGTTTTGCATTTTTTATCTACAAAGTTTATATCATTGATTATTATTTTATGCAAACTTGGGGTTGGGGTCAGATCCAAATGATTTTGAATTAAATTAATCATAACTTTTGGAATGCTATCAATCACCATAACTGACATGTTTGCATCACATCGTGAGCAAATTCAGCCAATTTCATATTTGAAATAAATGAGTAAATGTATTGCATTATAATTTTAAAATGTTTCCATATACAGTATATTTATGTTGTGGGGTGTGTACATTTTATTTCCAAACAGCCACGCTGACAGTTCAAGAAAAATTAACTTGAAAATGTTTTTTTCAGGATGGAAAACTCTAAGGAATTTTTTCTTTTTAATTTAGGACAGTCATGTTTAATAGAATAAAGTATGTACATCTAAAAAAAAAAACTCTTGGCAAACCAAACATCTCAACATGCTACAGTATTTGTGAACTAGCATCATTTTGATGTCAATTAGAATTAACACACCCAACAGTCGTTTTACGTAAGTATTCCTTAATCCATAAGTATTTTTTATTTTGGTCTGACTCTGAGAGGATATGACTACAAATGGATTAAATGCTGCATTATACCAATTTATTACATAAAGGTGAATGTTTTTCCTGTTCACAAAATCACTCAAGAACCACAGGACAGCTTTAAGTTGAATTCTCAGAAAATAATCAATGAACTTCAATTTTGCAGTCAATTCAATTCAAGATGGCTGCCACAGCTAATCCATCTTAAGTCAACACAAAAAAAGAATAACAAGTAATTTTTACAGATGATGAGTTAAAACTTGGGTGTGATTGAGAATCATCTTCAATAATAGTTTTCAAGGAGTGCAAGTTGATGCTTTTGTTTGTAGTAACATAGAGCAAGATCTAATCTGCAAATAGCTTAAAATAAAGGACAAGCACAGTGTTGTATAAAAACAGTGCTTTTATTTATGTAATACTGTGGAAAAATAATTACATACCATTTTTAAAAAATATCGAAGGTAATGAAATAAAAAAAATGAGTTTGATAATGCTCGTTGTACACCTTCTGGACAGTTGTCTCTGCTACGAACAGTACGATAAGATAAACATTGGGTTTTCCTAAATTCAAAGACACAATAATACAGGATTACAGTCCTACCAGAGGTATAAAAGTACTGGAACAGGATGGTGAGAAATGATATGGACGCATATTGAAACACACTGTAAAGGATTCAACAGTCACGCTGTAGTTTGGCGCCGTGTGTTTACAAGGTTTCCCATCCACACGCACTCTTTCACACTTCTATACAAACACAACGTACACCCACACGCTCCTTGATCTACCGCCCTCCCACACTCTACGTGTCAATACTGTAGACGACGAGCCTTCATTAAACCTCTTCATACACATTCTCCTCACACTGGTTTTGGCAGACAGACAATGAGGAATGATTCATAATGGAAATGTGTGACAAGTTCCTCTATAAGGCCACTCGCTCTACGCTCATCGTCCGTGTGGTCCTCTCTCCCTCTCCGTCTGAACCGGGCTCGTAGTCAGGAGCTCGGAGAAGAACAAGGGTTAAGCTGCTCATTGCAAAGTCACGAAAACAGGTCAGAGAGAGGGACCAGTCATAAAGTAACACAATTTACTCAGTTAACGCGTCTTTGAACTAACAACTCTGTAAGTCAATTTGAATATGTGGGTTTGTTTGCCTACGGAAACAGCCGTGACTAAAAATACACCAATGGCGATGTCGGTGGAAGAGCCGTTTGGGATGAACAAGAAAAAGATGGGACAGTTTTAATGTGTTGGTACAAATTTATGTCCAGGTTTGTTGAATAAAATGTGCGGGCAGGATTTTAAAACAATCCAAATTAAATTTGAAATCAGGGCCTATTTCATCTGTTTTGCTGGAAGATGTGACAAATTAGACTTAATTTGATCAGGAGAGGAAATGCTGCTCTTCAAATACTCCAGACTGAAACTTGTTGAGGACCAACCCTCATCTGGCTGATTTCAGTCATTAGTAACTTGGAAGCTACTTATAACAGGATGGAATGCTCAGGGCCCTCAACATCTTCAGAGAAGGCCTACAATTTCAGCACATAGTATAAAAAGTTACACTTGAATTTTTAATATTTATTTGATATAAAATAATTTTTTCAATATAGTTTTTCCTTTCCTTTTTTTGTGCTAATTTATCTTGTTTTTGTTAAGCTAGTTACTTTGCAGTTGGGCTTTTTAATTATTTTTTATTCATGAAATTACAATTATCCAACCAGATTATTTTATATTTTTGTCTCCAGGCAGAAACAGACGGAACTCTCGTTGGTTAGGACTTCACTGTCAGCAGAGAAGGCTGAACTCAGTCAAAGGCTCTGCAGGATGAGTTTGTTTAATAACCGACTGGAAAGTTGACCAATCAGAATGCTGGTATAAAGTGGGCGGGAACAAAACGCTGGACTCAGGACTTCGAGAAGGCCTTGCAAAGCATTTAAATTATTGTTTTTTTAACCACATGTAGATTTGTGATGCATTCACATTGAAAAATTTACAGACGTAGTTGCTTCTAAAAAAAATGTTAAATGTTTAGATTGATAAGTGCACACAATTTTGTTCCACCACATGTGGCGCATATGACAAATAAAGAAACTTTGACTTTTATAATTTTACATAGTAAAGTTGTATGTTGGCTACGTGTTTGGTAATTTGGTTTACATGATGAAATTTGACAGGAACAGTAAGTTCTGTTAAATTTCAGCATGAATTGAAATTACATGTTGTACGTGAACGCAACAGACTGGGTGACCCGTAGGGTCTTCTGGGTGGAGCTAACACGGCCAGGCCCCAAATTCAGGCGGGGCCAAAATAATGTGCTGAATGGGCAGGCCGGGCCGGGCTTTTGATTGCATCAGCGGACGCGTGCGGCTCCAATTTGGATCACCAGCTGCATGCGGCCGTTTGACCGTGCGGTCACCGGTCAGTTGAAAGAGGTTAAAAAAAAAAGTCCAGATGGAGGACCTGAAGCTTAACTGGACCCACAGCAGCTGCGTCAGCGGACGCGTGCAGTCAACGACCATTAATAACTTTAATATTTTAATAACTATAATAATCCGCTGACTCTTGTTAATAAACAAGAAATCTTATATTTTCTAGTGATGCACGATATTATCGGCATGGTATCGGCCGATATCAGCGTTAAAGTTCAATATCGGACATTTACCATTCCATCAAAATAACTCGCCGATATAAAAAGCACTGTTTTTGATTACGTCACATGCCAGATCTCACGGTGGAGAGGAAAATTCAAAATGTCGGCGGTGTGGAAGTTTTATTTTTCGTTGGTGAGGATGTAGGAGTCCAAAGATTTATGGACCACGTTGAGCCTCACTACATCGTCCACAGTCTGAGATATTTTTCCAACATAACGTTACCCAAGTTACAAGACGTCATTTCCGACGACATTGAGAAGTTAATAGCCAATAGCACGACTTGTTGGGCGAGTTTTACCACAGACATTTGGACGTCGTGTTATCCCCGTTAGCATTAGTCACGGCACAAAAACTTTGAACTTAAAAAGTCTGTCCTTCATGCACAGGAGTGCAGAGGATCCACACTGCAGCTAAGAACCTGGAACAAGCCTCCACAAGTGAGACAGCATCGCATGTGACTAATGCTAATAAATCACATTTAACACTTTTCATTTAATATAAGTTAAAGTGCTTATAGATAGACAAATGCGTCAGAATTAGTGATATTAAATCTAGCTTTAATATCATATGGCTGTAACTGGATATATGTCACCAGCTCTTACAGCTGTTGCACAATTTTTGTAGCAAATAAGCCTAAATACTGTAAGAGAGAGGGCTATGTTCTGACAAAAGAACGTATATAAAACATCGGTTATCTGCCAAATAAGTTTTAACATATCGGCTTATCGGATATTGGCCAAAAATCCAATATCGTGCATCCCTAATATCTTCCTTTCTTTGGAATACATTTTTAAATCATGTCGAACTGATTTGCTTACAAAAGCAGTAAAAGCTTAATAATAAAAAAAAAGAGTATTTTTTCCCCCCAGGTTCGGGTCTATCGGTTTCAGGTCGGGCTCGGAAAAAATAATACGGGTTCCGCCCAGGCCAGGTCCGATTTTTTTTTTCAAGACACGAATGCAGCTCCACTTCTGGGTACTTTTGGGACAACAATGGGTGGACTTCTTCAGGTTCTGCGTTAAGATGGGTTGTCCCTGTTGGTTTTTCCTGTTTAGGGTTGCGTTAGCATTGATGTTCAGGTTGTGGTCAGTAACTGTCTCGTCTCATGTCGTACTGGTGAATAAAAGAGAAGCCCTTCCTGTCAGCAAATTATGGAACTTAATAAATATGGAGTGATGTATATAGACCCAGCGACTCCATATACAGTACAGCATTGACGTTAGCTCTGAATGTGATGTCACGTCCTGTTAAACGAAGGCTTAGCTCTTTTTGGCCCGGTTCACCACTGGTTTTTAAGCACATGACGGTGTTAAATTATTATTTGTTACAAATGTTTAGAGAACCGGTTTCTTTGTGCTTTTGGGGTATGCAACAACCAGTGGCAGATGGGCCATCGGGAGCGCCGGGACTTTTCCCGGTGGCCTGGCCTGCTCAGTAGTCACCGGACGACTGGACTAAAGGCTCGGTTCGGGTCGCGCTTGATTATTTAAAATAAACAATCTGCTGTTGGTAGCAACCATTACTCATTCTTTCATCTTCCTCGCACTTTTAGCAGCAGTGTCACTTGAATATTTCTACTTACGGTAAATGTCTTCTCTGACTTACACACATTCTGGACTTGGCAATCTATTTTTGATATTTCTCTGGGATACGTGGAAAAACTGTGCACCATTCATTTATTGTTTGGTTGGCCCTTGTGGATGCATCCTTCAGCAAGTATGAGAGGAATATGACTGCTTTTGCTTCTCTTCTGGCCAGGAGACTTATTTTATGATGCGGTATGGGAGGGGATTTTCTTGTATGCTTTTTAATGTGCGTTCTAAAAAAACAAAAACAAAAAAGACTCATTGAAAAATGTCTTCTGAGATTGGACACTTGTCCAATTCCATCATACTTGTTTTTTACATACACAGACTACAGCCAGCCTAATGTAGGTTGTTTAAGTGACTCAAACTGGTTTTGGTGGAGTCAGCTATGTTTATATTTAAAAACAATCCCACGTTTCAGAATGGCGTATCGATACGGATGGAAAATGATCCGTTTTAACTGTAGCGTTTGTTGAAACCTCAGAATAACTCTCAGTTTGATTTCATACTTTGCAATCAGTGGCTTTAACCCTAAAACCTGTGACTTGAGCCCCCTCCCAACAACTCCAGTTCATAAAGCAGCACCCGCCAATAGAAGGAGCTCCTACTGCATATACAAGATCTAAGGTGAAAGACAACGTGAACGTTTGGCACTAGGTTTACGTTTTTCTTCTTTTTCCTACGTTTTTATACAAAAAAAGTGAAATATGTCTCGTTGGCACGACTCTCCGCTCCGTCTCTCGGTGGATCTCGCTCAGCCAAACCCTCAAAGTTGATGTGCGCTCACGTTCAAACTTTTGGTCCGTAACGTACACAATACATGTTTTACATCGACAAAAATAATTCTGCAATGTTAAAAAATAGAATACAAAGCTCTAGTCTCGGTGTGCAAATAAACAGAAGACGTAACGGAGATATACTTAAGGGACATCAAAAGCATGAATACTGTAGATGAAGTGCAAAATGACGTCGACCCTCCCTTCAACCCCAGCACCCTCCCCCGACCCAACCCTACAGGCCCGGCTCTCCTGAACACACGGGCATTCTGGGATATCATATAACATATATGTGCTCTATGGTCACTGAATAAGACAATCAGCTAAAAGAAAAGTACAAATGGTGGCCAGAAATGGCTTCCACTGGCTGAGGTCGCTTTCTATCAGCATGTACCATGTTGGACAGTCAGTTCCACTTTACAATGTTAGATCGTAGAAAAGGCTAAGGGCTCCAAGGATCGGTCATCTCCTGTCCTCTCGCTGCTTCTCCGGCCTTGATTGTGACGTGCACTGTTCGCTCTCTCAGAGCTCCGATAGACAAACGCGTCAGAATTAGTGAATTCTAACAAAGTGTGGGGGTTTCCCTTCATTCTCACTAAAACTCCTTCATTTTCCACCTTGGTTTCCTTCCTCTCCCTGTCTCACGGCGGGCAAGGTTTTCCGACATTGTGCATGTGTGTGTGAGATGTGTTTTGGTGGGAGTGTGTGTGTGTGGGTACATTGTGTGTTATTTATACGACGAGGTGTGTGTGTCACACGTGAGTCTGCATTCTTTGTGTGTGTCGGCTGTGGGAGTAGTCAGAGTGCTGCGACGTGTAGGAGAAGCGAGTGGAGCTGCCGTACTTCCCGAGCCCAGTCTCTGATCCGGAGGGAGCCGGGCCTCCGGGGCTGACCCCGACCCCGGGGCTGACCCCGACCCCGGGGCTGCCCACCCCGGATCCCACCCCATACATCTCGTAGGAGGGGCCGGCCTCCAGAGGGGCCAGGCTGGACGGTGCAAAGCCCATGCGGTAGGTTTGGTAGTGCGAGGGGTATCCGTAGTTGTCGTAGGCCAGCTGGGAGGTGGAGTCCAGGAGGCTACAGTCTCCTGGGAAGTCACTGGCTGCGAGGGCGGGGTTAGCCGGGGGCTGCTGGCTCTGACTCCCGCGGGTGAACGTGTTGAACTGGGCATAGCTGATGTGGGACAGTCTGGACGGCGGTCGGGGGTCGTAACAAGCCTGTGGGCGCCCGGGGGAGGTGAGGGGGCCGGCAGGACCGGGAGCTCCTCCGCTGGCAGTGGCACCCGAGCCTCCGGTGCTGCTGCTGATGGATGCAGCGCCCCCCGGTGTTCCTCCAGGGGAGCGGTAGTCGGAGTAGTGCATGGTGGAACGGGACCCGGGCAGGCCTTCGTCTTGAGTGGAAGCTCGGACGTTGTAGTACCCGTTGGTGGGGTCCTGGAAACACAACGACACGAGGCTGAACGGGCTTTAAGAACAAAGATCTAAGATGCTGTTTGAAAAAGGAGATTTGTACAAACACAAATGGAAACGTGCTTTAGAATAACTGGGACTGCTGCACATTTTTTTATATCAAAACTGGCCAAATTTTCTGTGATTTTGTTTATTTTTTACATGAAAATGTCAGTAAATCTGTCATTTATGGTGTTTAGTTGTGTTGTAGACTAATGTAAAGTGATATTCTCTACTAAATTATTCTTTCTTCTTTACAATTATTATGATCTAACATCTCTCCTGTTTGATTTTGTTTGGATCAGTCTCTTGTTGTTGTTGCACAGCACTGGGGGAAAACTTGCAGCTGAAGACAAAGTCTGCAGAAATCTAAATTAAATCAATAGTATTTTGGAAAACACACGAGCACATCCAACCCTTTATGAAGCTCTAAAGCTCTTAAGCTGACTTTTTGAAATATAGTTTTTAGTTTTTACACAAGTACAGGTCAGGTTTCATCGACTTTTCTACAGTGTTTAACTACACTAACTTTTCATTTGTCTAAAATTTGAAATTTTGTGCAAACAAACTTGTTAGTCCCACAACTCTTCTTAGTATATACCGGTACCATATTTTTTGGCCTATAAGTTGCGTTTTTTTGTTATTGTTGTTTTTTTGCATAATTTACATGCCCTGTGACTTGTACACTGAAGCGACATATTTATGAATTTTTTTCTCATATTTATAAACCAACTTTTAGCTGAGATATGACTGTTTTTATTCATTTAGACATGGAAAATACTGAACACTACCATTTTCAGCCACTAGATGGCACTCGAGTAGTATGGCATGCCGTTGTGTCATGTAATAGGTAAAAGAGGCTATTAATGACACAATCAGCTTGCCATAACCTGCCACCTTCGTCCAGCTCGCCTGGAGCAACCATCAAATCAGATTCATTTCGCTGCACCGCTTCGGAGAGATGCAGCTAACTTGACCATTAAAGTGCATTTATTGATCAAACGTTACACTGAGACACACCTTTGCTATAATTTCGAGCAAACAGATAATTGTTTACATGTTTCTCTTGTTAAATTTGCACAGCAACTCGTCACATGTTTGCGTTTACTTCCGTGTACAGCAAACCCCCGACCTACGACCCCATCGACCTGCGAACCACGGGACCTACGAACGTATCATATTTAATAAAAATATGAAATTACTGTATTAAAAAAAAAAAATAAAAAAAAAATATTTTTTTATTATTTTTTTGTGTTTAAATGTTCTTAATTTCATGTGTACATCACTTTGTTGCAGCTGTGGTTGTTTTAAAGGCTTTATAAATAATAATTATGATAAAAAATGATCATTTCTGATCATTTTTGTCATGATTGCGCAATAATTGTGCAACTTCCGGTCATAACAGGAAGAAGGTCGCCAGTCACCGGAGGCCAGCCATCTTAGGGTTAGTCACGGCTACAGGCAGCAAGGTTTGGAAGACTTGTTGATCAGGATTGCCTCATATGGATTAATTACTATCTGGAATCGCTCTGTGAGCTCTGTGGACGTCTCAGGCGGAGAAGCAGCTGCAGAATGATGGCCGATTGGGCCGCACCGCCGCTCCAACACCAGCTCATGGCCTGGCTAGCAGAAGCTAACACAGGCCTCGAGAGCTAACACAGGCCTCGAGCAGCTCCCGTGGTTTGCTCGTCGCGCTGCTCGGCCTGATAACAACAACGCATGGCAACCTAAGATGTCGGCTATGACCATCTCAAAGTAAGAAAATATATTTTTATTTATTCTGTAAATGTGAATAGCAATGTTTAACATTACAGTACACTACTGTACATGCTTAAATGTGTGCGCGCGCTCCGTTAGCATGATAAATAAAGGTTGAATGAATGAATGAATGAATGAATTTTTTTTTTTTTATAATTTTCACCCCCTACCTACGAACGGATCGAGCTGCGAACGGTTCTTAGGTCCCAAACTCGTTCGTAGGTCGGGGGTTACCTGTACCGGGTTTTGAAATACAGCTGATTTGACCGTCAAAGTGCATTTATTAAGCAAACGTTAGATTGAGACACACGTTTACTACAACTTCGAGGAAACAAATAATTGTTTTTAAGTGTTGATCTTGTTAAATTCTTGTTAAAGTCCTCCCGTGCACGCTCCCGCGGCCACCATTTGGCAGTCAATTGATTTTTGGCACAACACCAGCCCACTTTTCTGAGTTGTCAGCGGTGACGCTTAATAGATGCAACATATTTAATTTTTTTCCCACTTTATTAGACATATCTGGACTGATGCAACATGTAGGGTGGAAAATACGGCAATTGGCTTTTTTAATGTACTGTATATGAATGTTTCTGTTCAGTGCCCTGAGACAATTTCTGTTGGGACTTGGAGCTACAGAAATAAACTGAATTGAACAAAGTGTACTGTTACAGCCTTAATCTACAGTAATTTCTGCATTTTAAACCAGCCCTACATGTAAAGCTTTTACTGCTAGGAATTGTTACCTTCACTACGCCTACAAGTGTTTTGGACCATGTTCTTCGTGAGCCTTGCTCTTTTATGTGAGCAGATTGTGCTCTTGTCTACGGTTGTTTCAGGAAAACGTGTTAAGCTGCTCTCCCAGACGTAGAAATGAGATGTTTTTAGGAGAACTGATCCCAGTTCAGACCAGCACAGAGTCTGTCTGTTTGAACAAGTGCTGACTATTTTTGCACAGTAAAATGTGAAGTGGTATTTGTGAATGTAACATTATAATAATGTGGTGTCTGACAAGGGATGTGGGTTTATGACGGTCCAGTTTAAGGCTGTTCGTCAGTCTCTTTAGTGAAAGTCATCCAGATTTTTATTCCATTTTATTTTATTTAGAAATATGATTACCGTATTTTCTGGAATATATGTCGCACCTGAATATAGGTCGCATTGCCTAATTATTGCTAAAGAATTGGAAAAATCCATATATAGGTCGCACCTGAATATTTGCACCTACGTCAAAATGTGGACCGTGTTTAGCTCTGCTGCAAATGTCTCTTCCACAGGAGCGCACAGCAAGGCTTTTAAGAAGATTAACACTTAAAAACAATTAATTGTTTGATAAAAAATTATAGCAAATATGTGTCTGAGCTGAACTTTTCTTTAATAAATGAATAATTTTAGCAGGATAAACACCTAAAAATATATATTTGTTAGCTGACATTATTGTAAGAGTGTGTCTCAGTTTAATTTTTGTTAATAAATGATTACAAATCAGCTTATTTTATAAAAAGCCATAAATAGGTTGCACCTGAATATAGGTCGCAGGGCATGCAAAAATGATAAAAAGCCGCAACCTATATTTCGGAAAATACGGTACCCCTTCCAACATTTCTTTGAGGAAAAAAGGTGTTTAAAAACTGTTTAGTGGCTTTTTGACAACTTTTCTTCAACCATCTTTGCTTCTCAAAGACGCAGATCTACACAGATATAGTTTTTTTAGGATTATAATTGTTTATCTCTAAACTAGAGCAGTCCTGAAATACAAGAATTAGGGATGCACCGATCCACATTTTCTTACTTCTGATCCGATCCCGATACTTTAAATCAGGATATCGGCCGATACCGATCCAGTTCCGATATCATCATTGATTTTATATGAGGCTGTAATAATCTCCTCTCAAGTACAATGTGTACACATATATGCATGCATGTCCAAAATGGCAACTTGAGGTAAGTTTTATTAATGTTGGATAAGTTTCAAAGTTATGATTAAATTCTGCTAACACAAAACATGTTTTTTTAAGTCATTAATTTAAATACCGTGTAAAGTAAATTTCAATGTGTGGTTTTAGTTTGTCACACGGCATAAATATGTGTTATTAATCACCCATATAAATCTGACTGATTAAAAACATTGTTTACCTTATAAAATTAAGTCTCAAAAATAATGAAAAAACATAATTTTCCCTTGGTCTGAAACTGTGGGGGCGTGTCAGCGCGTGGGCGTGGTTTCAGCGCAGTACTGCGGCCTGCAGCTGAGCTGTGTGTGGAGAGGCAGACAGCAGAGCCAGTAAACCTGCTCTGTTTTTATCTGAGTTCTGTCTGTAACAGCAGCTACTTTTTCCAAGAGTTACGCTGTTTTTGTAAATAGTTTTCTTGTGTGTTTTTAATCTGGAATGAATAAAAAAAAAATAAAAAGTTGTACCATGCGGGAATTGAACCCATAAGGTTTGGGACGGAAGGCAAACGCTTTTTCCATTGACCTATCCAGGCATTACAGATACTCGGTATAAAACCACGCGGTATAAAAACACGTTATGATTTGTACGGGTGCCCTGACCATTGCGACATCCAGGGAAGATGCACGAACGAGGCATAATTGATTGGCTAGCTAACAATGGCCCTCATTCACGAAAATGTTCGTATTTTTATCCTAAATTTCTCCTACTTTTGTTCGTACGAAGCGTTCGTACGAACATGCCACGTCAGATTCAACAAAGTCTTCTATCCTCAAGAAAAGTGTGTAAATGGCTGCGTAAATTTAATGAATCCCACCTGTTCTATCAACCTGCGCGTGCTCGCGGAGAGGTCATTTACATAATTCCCACCCCTCAAAACACCATATAAGGCCACGTTTCCTGCCTTTTGACAGCAGGAAGTGTCCATTCATTCAAACTCAAGAAGTAAAAGGAGGAACTTCACGCGTTCGGAGATCTGCTCTCAGTCGCGCTGTGGCGCACCGCTACCCCCCGCAAGTGTCGGATGGTCAAATATCTTTAATTTTAGTGTACTGTGTTACATTATAGTTTCACTTATTCAGAAGAGCTGTGGCGCACCGCTACCCCCCACCCCCCCGCAAGTGTCGGATGTGTTTTTGAACAGAAGCATTTTAAAATGTCTCGAAACTACAGTTAACTTCATATTAATATTGTAGTGCATATGTTTTGTCTCCCGTGGGTCGTACAGTATCAGAAATCAAGAATAAATGGTTTGATCTGAAAATGGCTTCAAACAAACGTCTCGCCGCAGCACGGACAGGAGGTGGTCAAGGAATAGTCTGAGATGGATGGACAATAAATGCCACGCTGCAAGACGCGTGCCAACATGTTTTGCAGCACAAATGAGTCATGCGCGCTCCTCCATCGCGCAACCACATTCTGCAGGTTATATTTCGAATCAGATATAATAATCTATTGCTCCGATGGTGTTTGGCACAGCAGTCCAGCAATAGCATGAAAATCAGTCTTAATTCGTACTTGTTCTGCGGCGGTGTATGGGAATTTTATGTACCTGGGTGTTAATATGAGGAGCGGCTTTGATGACCAAGGGGAGCGCACGACTCACTGAAGCCTGCGCGACACACCAGACAAATTAAACTTAAAATTATAATTCTAATTCAAACAGAATAACCTATTGTCAAGAATAATTATGGTGCGTGATTTTTTTAAACCCAAAATATTTTCTAAATAACGAAATATGAAGTTATTAGTGAAGGAAATCCATCTGGATAACAGCGGACCGACTGCTCCTAAAATATACGACAGGTCTGGACCACACGTAAATTTTGTTCGTATCTGAAAAAAATCCTAGGATACGAAAACATTGTTGAATGCCACAAATGATCCTAAATCACTCGTACGCACAGTTTAAGAACAAATCTGTGCGTACGAACGGTTCGTGAATGAGGGCCAATGAACAAAATATCTATGCTATTGCTATCTGATGCTATCTGCGATTCGCGAGTGAACGGCTCCACCGAGGCAAATTTATACGGCTGGAGCTGCAGGGGGTGGGGCTATACTTAAGAAGACTGCGTGACGAAACTCGGTCACATTTAAAACACGCCTAAAAAATCCTGAAACAGAAATATCTTTATACACAGTTTGCTCTATAACTCCAAAATTAATTGAGCTACAATTTTGAGACTTTTTACTCATTTACAAGATTACAATTATGACATTTATAATGTTTATTGAAGAAAATGTTGAAATTCACTTTACACTGTCTTTAAGTGATTGTTTATTTAAAGTAATTTTATATATTCTTTTAAATAAGGTGGTGATATTTAAAAAAATTCTTCTTTCTGCACTCTTTTCATTCAATGTTTTCTTTTTGACACATTTGTTTCATTTTTTCTCTTTAAAATGAATGTCAATGTCAATTTATTTATAAAGCACATAAAAACAACAGAAGCTGACCAAAGTGCTTTACAGTTAAAAAATAAAAATAAAAGAGTAAAATGCATCTAATGCCACTGAAACATAATAAAGTTAACAGTAAATACAACAACAATAAAATCTGCTCAAAAGAATGAATAAATGAATTAAATAAAATATTAAATAGCTTTACATCTGCTAAGTTCATGGCATAAATCAACACAGACATGTTCCTGTTTTTAGTATTTTACATTGTTTTATAATGTAGCTGTTTATGTTTCGGGTTATTTTATACAGTTTTCTTGTAATTTTTTATTCTGATGCTTTTTTATAATTGTCTACTGTTGTACTGATAAGTATCTCCTGGAGGGTAAACTATACCCTATACCTGCAAGTATCAAGCTGTGAAATCCTTCATTTTCTACAGCTGATGGCTGTTGGTCATTAATTACGATGAAGTTTAGCAACTTCTCGGTGAACATTTGAGCTCCGGGGCTTCAGCGGTGTGTTTTTATTGTTCAATCTGGGACAGGCGCTCTGATTTCGGTCAGCCGCTCTCAGCCTGTCCCTCCTACGAGACGGTCAGACAGCGGGTCAGACTGAACGCTGCTGCCCGGGTTGGGATGCCTGTGTTTCGGTTCAGCGAGTGACGTCCCCCGGAGCTCGAATGCCCAACTTAAACTAACTTGACCGCGGTTTAATGTGGCGCTATGGCTCTGCAGACATTGAACGTTGCTGCGGTGTTTAGTGTCAAATACTTCCACACAGCGGACATGTTACGATGAAAAGTTGGCTACTGCTCGTTGCAGCTGGCTGCAAGCTATGAAATGGATTTCCTGAATTTGAGGCGGGTCTTATTATTCTGGAGGCGGGTCTTATTACTCTGGGTTCATGAGACACGCCTCTGTTCAGGAAATACATTCCATAGCTTGAAGCCAACGTGCATCATGGATTGGAAATATCGGCAGGTTTGATCGGTAAATCCGATATGTAAATTATGCTGGTATCAGAGGCAGATACCGATAGTGGATCGGCCCCATCCCTAACAAGAATTAATGTATTTTTTAATAAAATAAATAAAAATCAACAAGTCGTGACAATCCATTGTTTTGGATGGTCGATCTGTTAAGCTCAGAATTGAACGATCTCCCTCAGCTGAGGTCGTTCAATCAGCGATCTGCAGCAGGTTAGATGTTTTCTACACAGACGGGGGTGTCAAACGTTACAAAAGGATGCAGGGATGGAGTGGAGACCCTGGCAGGGAGAAACCTGTGCCATGACGTGCAGCAGGAAGGGTTTCCAGGAGCTCTGCACCGTGTGTCTCATGGACTATGAAACGTCCCACAGCCACAAGCCGACTGTTCAGCATGGGATGCAGCATGAACAACCTTAAACTGGAAGTCTTAACGGCCTTAAACCTCCACGCTGAAAGCTCTTTTGTTCCTCTCTGGCAGGATTCTGCCGTCTCGTTGTTTTTCTACGCTGCTTTGGTGCTTCAGGGAGGAAAACTAAGTCGAGTCGTGGCTGAAGAGGCTGTCAGGGTGATGTAACCCACGTCCTGCGGTGGATTCATTTCTGTTTCTGTGTCTGGAGGCAGCTCTTCTCCAGTTAGACAGACTGGTTGGTTTGCCTCTCACAGATTATTAGTGTTACGGGGGCGTGAAGGTTTTGAGAGGAGCATTTTGACAGCTTCATATTTATCACCCAAGTCTTCAGGGAGTCAAAACATACCATCATTTCTGCTGCTTTATCTCAGGCTTAGACACAGAAGCTGCTCGTTTATATATTTCTTTATATTTTATTTTGACAGGCTGCTGAGCTTCCTGCTGCTGAGGAGCATTGTCCTCTGATGCAGCTGGGTGCTCATGCAGCTACAGTGATGTCACAGATATTCATGACAGGTCCTTCTCGCTCATGGTTCCAATTTTCGCCCATAATCCCACTCTGTGGCCATGTGACCAGAAGTGACCCTACTGCAGGGGGGTGTTTCCCCCATGCATATTCTGACTAAAAGCCAAAAAATAAAAATAAAAAAATGCCACAGAAACAACGTGCATCCATCAGGGCACATAGTCTGTCACCTCCAGACTGAGGAAACAGTTTCACTTCACTTCAATAGGAAAATTCCATCACTTTTTTTTTTTTTTACCAGCCGTGTTAAAGGCATTGATCAGAAGAAAAACAAACTTTTACCGTACTGTACGTAGCCCATTTTGTGTAAGTTACTGGTACATATTTGATTAAAGCTGCAGTATGTAGCTTTTTTTATGAACATATTTCTTCACTCTGTCACTACCTCCTGACAGACTGATGTTAGCCAGGTAATCTCTGAAAAAAAATTAAAAAAAATATTGTCCCCTTGCTTCTCCAGGTGGTAAATAAGCATTTCTAAAAAGAAAAGGTGACCCGCCATTTTCCAGCCAATAAAAACAGAGTTTGTAACCAGCCAATAAAAACAGAGCTTGAATTTGAATCAGCCAATAAAAACAGAGCTTGAATTTGAAATTCAACAGACCACAAGGGGGCAGAGCCACATATGGCTCTGAGGGGGAGGGATCAGAATGCTTTGCCTGTTGAAAATATTTCTAACTGCTGCAGTTCTACAGAAACTGCATACTGAACCTTTAAAGTTTTGAAAAATCTTTCTGCGTATGGTAAATATCTCTCACAGCGAGAGAGAACGGGAGGGGGTGTTCTCCGAGTCAGTAACCATGAGTCAGAGAGCGTGTCATCATGAAGACCTGTGGGATCAGCAGCCTGTGTTGAAACCACACTGAAGTCTATGAAATGCCATCTGGTGGTTGATTCTGGTACTACAACTAAAGCTGCACTGTCAGGAGCTTTGAACAGTTCCCATACTTTTCGGCCTATAAGTCACAGTTTTTTGCCTAATTTGCATGTCTTGCGACTTATACGGTGAAACGACATATTTATGGATCCATCCCCATATTTTTAGACCGATTTTTGGCTGAGATATGACCGTTTCCATTCATTCTGACGAAAAAAATGGAGCAGTACCACTTTCGGCCGCTAGGGTCCACAGAGCGGTCCCAGCCCATGTGTCCGACAGCAGCCTCATCTGGTCGGACTCACTCTGTTGCAGCATGGCCTCCTGCTCTCTGGAGGTCTGAACTACTGTTACCTCAGGAGTTGGCAGAACTCTTCACCAGCGACAGAGGATGAAGAATTCAACGGGATTGAATAAAAATAAATAAATAAATATGTACCTTGATGCATGCTCAATAATCCAGGTAGACAAATCTAAAAAAGCTAACTCTGGTCCTCTAGACAAAAAAACAAAGCAAAACAAAACAATGCTTTGTTTTTTTGTTTTGTTTTTGATTGTCCAGAGGACCAGACTTAGCATTTTTAGATAAATAAATAGGTGTTTCTGTCATCATTATGGGCGGGTGAGCGTGTAGTACCGTATTTTCCGGAATATAGGTCGCACCTACGTCAAAATGTGGACCGTGTTTAGCTCTGCTGCAAATGTCTGCCACAGGAGCGCACAGCAAGGCTTTTAAGAAGATTAACACTTAAAAACAATTATTTGTTTGATAAAAATTATAGCAAATATGTGTCTGAGCTGAACTTTTCTTTAATAAATGAATAATTTTAGCAGGATAAACACCTAAAAAATATATTTGTTAGCTGACATTATTGTAAGAGTGTGTCTCAGTTTAATTTTTGTTAATAAATGATTACAAATCAGATTATTTTATAAAAAGCCATAAATAGGTTGCACCTGAATATAGGTCGCAGGGCATGCAAAAATGATAAAAAGCTGCAACCTATATTCCGGAAAATACGGTAATTTTAAAGCCGCTTTATTTCGTCGGCTTCATTTTGCCATGTTTTAACCGTCAAAGTGCATTTATTAAGAAAAGTTCAGCTGAGACACATCTTTACTATAATGTCAGCAAACAAATGTATTTTTTTTAGGTGTTTATCTTGTTAAATTTTAAAGACATGCAGCGTTTCCACTAGATGCGGGTACATGCTTGACACAGCAAAACTCTTTTTTAAATCCAGCTGATTTGACCATTACAAGCATTTATTAAGGAAAAGTTCAGCTCAGACACATCTTTGCTATAATTTTCAGCAAACAAATAATTGTTTTTAAGTGTTAATCTTGTTAAAGTCCTTCCGTACACGCTCCTGTTGGCAGCCAATCCATTTTTGGCAAAACACCGGCCCACATTTCCGGGATGTCAGCGGTGACGCGTCGGTGGTGACGCATAATAGATGCGACGTATACGGCGGTGCAACATGTTTATGGATTTTTCCACTTTATTCGACATAATTGGACTGATGCGACATGTACGGCGGAAAATACGTTACTGATGGATAATTATAGACAACAGTGGCTCATACACTAGCATTTCTTCATTAGTGCAAAACCATGCTTCATATTAAATTTAATCTACACGGCTTACAGTGAGATGTCTAGACAGAGCTGTAAGGTCACGCTAAGAAGAAAAAAATTAAAAGCCATAAAATTACGAGAATAAAAGGCAAACACAGTTGTATGAGACTATGTTTTTAGTGTTGTTTTTCAGCTCTTATTTTATTTTTTTATATATTTTTTCCACGAGTCGGATCCACAACGCGACCTGTCAATCAATACAGTGGGCGTATCAGCAAATGACCAATCCGGAGCTAAATGAGTCGTAATATTATCCGATATCCGACATGATAAAACAGGGTTTACCACATTTTAACTGTGGTAAAATGAGTACCGGTAATGTTGAGCATCTTGTTAATCTGTTAGCGCATCAGCATCAGATTATTATCAGTATGAGGACTTTGAACCTGCTCACAGTAAGGTGGTACGCTCTGATGGGCTGCAGCAGCTCTCTGCAGGTAAGGAGCATTCAGCTTGGGATTGGTCATTTGATGACACGTCTACTGCAGTGTTGTTTTTGACAGCCATTTTGATTTTAGTTTTAGTCTTAGTCTTTTAGACAAAAATACTTCTTAGTTTTAGTCAGTTTTAGTTATTTCTATATTTAATGGTTTTAGTCCAGCTTTAGTCGACAAAAACTTAAAAATTTTAAGTCTAGTTTTAGTCTTTAAAATAAAAATAAAACATATTAGTCTTTACAAATTAATTTGAATAATTTGTTTTAATAGTGGAATCAAATACTGGTACTCCAAAAATGCCCAAAACAAAAACATTCTCACTTTGTGGCTTTATTTATCAAAATTAACTAAAGTGCAATGAAGTACAAATGCCCAATATTATAATAAAAGGGAACACACATGTTAAACTCAAACTTTTCAGCCAGGACAATGAAGACATAAAAACAGACTGTCCTAAACTTTGACTATCTTTAACTTGTGCAAACATTCTAAACCAAAATAATAAAATATATCTCTTCTTATTCTCTTACAGTATGAAACATGCCACTGGAAGTTTTGAAATCTAAAATGAATAAGTCAACCCCAGAACACTGTAAGTACTGTATACACACTGTATCTGGTCTTTAAAGTAAGTATGAAATAAATAAACAACAAAAATGTTTACCACAACATTGTTTAGAATAGATGGGGGCCCTACCCTTTGTGCAGTGTTGCAAAAAGTCTGAAGTTTATAAAAAAGAAATCTTTTCTTTTTATAAACTTCAGTCTGGATATAGCTGAGGCTCTGGCGCAGGTCTGAACTTTGCCCTAGATTTGTGACCTTGAACTGTAAGCTATGGCGATGAAAAGTGTACGTGAGACTCCGTCTCGTGTTGATTATACGTGTACAAAGTTTCATTGAATTATATTGAGCGGATCAGACGTTACGGGCGGGACAACTTAAGAGTTTGTAGATGGACGGATGGATTTGTCTGTTTTTCATCAATAAAAAAAACCCTTTGAGATGAAAGTTTGACAAACAGACCTGCAGCCGTCAGACGCCACACTTTCACCCTCAAATAGCTGAAAGGGTAAATTTGAATTTATTGGTTTCCTTCTTAAGAAAAGAACTTTCATATCTGCAAAGCAGAAATAAACCCAGCTTTAGCGTCAGAGAGGTTTCATTGTCATTTCAGCTACATACAAGTACACATTGAAACCAAACAGCGTTCCTCCAGATCACAGTGCAACACAGAACATAATGTGCTAAATATACACCATGCAGTGCAGATATGCAACAGAACAATAAATACAAACAAACCTAGAATAAATACAAACAGACATCTAACCTAATCTAAACATTCTAATTTAAACAAGTACCGTTTTTTCCGCCGTACACGCTGCTTAGCACTTCAAGTCGCATCAGTCCAAATATGTCTAATAAAGTGGAAAAAGCCATAAATATGTCACTTGGCCGTATACATCACATCTATTATGCATCCCGTTTGTTACGCGTCACTGCTGACAACCTGAAAACGTGGGCCGGTGTTGTACCAAAAATCAATGGGCTACCAAATGGTGGCTCTGGGGCATGCACGGGAGGACTTTAACAAGAATTTAACAAGATTAACACTGTGTTAAAGGAGCTATATGTAACTTTTCTAACAATATTTTTTAAACATATTTCTTCACTCTGTCACTACCTCCTGACATACTGATTTTAGACAAGTAATCTCTGAAAAAAACTATTGTCCCCTTGCTTCTCTAAAAGCATTTCTAAAAAGCCACAGTGACCCGCCGTTAACCAGCCAATAAAAACAGTTTTTAACCAGCCAATAAAAACAGTTTTTAACCAGCCAATAAAAACAGAGCTTCTCACTTCTCACGCTCCTAACCCACGCCCCCCCCTGTCCCAGCCCGCAGCGGCCGCGCAGGTTCTCGTTGAAATAATTGCAAAGCGATGCAAAACTGTTTTGTATGTGACACAAATGTATTAAATTCCCCTTCTTCATCCCTGATCTGGACTTTTCTTTTGTTTTTTTGCCAAAAGTCAAGTGATCGCTTCCTCCTCCGCTGAGTCATGACAGAAACATTGAGGAAATGAATGAATTTGTCACGAGCGAATTTAACTCATGTCCAACGTGGCTGCGCGCGGCTCTGCAGATTTCATGGTGTTCTGGTGTGCTGGACCAGCGCTCCCTGTTTTTATTTTATTTTTTAGAACGTTTTATTAACATATAATCACAGAACTTCGCAGCTGCTGGCAGGACATGCAGTGGAGGCGGAGCATTCGGAAGCAGAGCTGCGAGAGCAGGAGGGAGCAGAGCCATATATGGCTCTGAGTGGGGAGGGACCAGAATGCTTTCCCAGAGGAAAGTTTTCCTAAGTGCTGCGTTCTACAAAAACTGCAGATTGAACCTTTAATGAGGGAAATGTAAAAAGAGTGCTTCAACGAATCGACCCTTGGTAACAAGAGGACTGTGTACGAACTATCATACACTTGTCAACAAACAATTATACAGCAATTTGGCCTGAACAAGTAGACCAGAACTTTGATAAAATTTGACCTTGATTTTGTGACTCTGACCTTGAAACTTGGGTTACTAAAGATTACATGACATGCCGTCCACTAATGGTTGAAATTCATAAGAAGTTTTGTTAAATTATCTTGAGACGATCAGAAGTTATGGGCTGGATAAGAGAAAGTTAAAAGACAGAGACTGTACCGTCAGACACCCGCCTATCAATGGGCGAATATATATATACCGGTACTGTATACGTATATATTTTGTATTTTGATCAGACCATTTTAAAGAGATATTACAGTTGAAACTGGATGTTAGCAGTTGGAACATTGGATCCCTTTTATAAACCTGATGTTCACACACACACGCTGTGTGGGCCAACATTGTGAACACAAAGCTGACCTTTGACCTCAGGCTGTAAAAGAGTGACAGGGATAGAGTTCATTTATTTTCTACAGAAAAGTGTGTTGATGGGAACAAAAGTTCCTTCGAGTCAGATTTGAACCAGCGACCTAAGGATCTCTGCCCTTGACCTCTACAGTCCTCCACTCTACCAACTGAGCTACCAAAGGGATGGTGAGGATGCAGCCAGGGGACGACCACATACAAAGGCAAAGCGTTATAGTCCAAAGGATTCTGGAAATCATGGGGATCGCATACCCTTCATGTGTGACAACTTTGGGTTCAGCAACATATCAAGCTAAACTGGGACTGATTGAAAATTAAAAAAAAGGATAAATTGGGATCAAATCGAGACATTTTGGGACTATAATGGGAGAAAAAGAACTTGTATGTCCTTAATCAGAGTCAGAGAGTCTTTATTGTCATTTGCACCGCATGTGGTACATGTGATGAAACGAGATTATGTACACAGGGTCCCAGTTACATCCAACAACAAAATGTAAGAGAAAAACAGTAATACCATCTAGGATATAACTAAGAAAAACATCAACTAGAAATACACTAAGCCCTAATGTAATAGAGCTTTGGAGCGTGACGTCACTGGTCCGCGGCGCAAAGCATTGTGGGAAAGAAATCGCCATTTTTAATGCCTTACTAAAAGAAGCTCTGTCTCTTGTTTTTTTGTTAGAATCTAAGAAAGTTGTAACAGTTTTGCAATGGTCTAAACACGCAGTGTTATTGGATGTAATGTCCGGTCACACGACCTGAAAGTAGATAGAAAACGGACTTTCTGTTTCCTGTTCGCTGCTGGAAGCAGCGCGAGGGAGCTCATGTGTCGGACCTAACAAAAAGGAGATGAATGTCCTGAAATCAGCGGTGAAACGTCCTGATATAACTTTCTCCATGTCCCAAAATAACTGCTAGTTTGTTCCAGACATCCTGGTGAGTGTATAAATTCGTTTTGTTGGAGTTGTGCCATAAATTTTGCCACGATTTTGTCCGGGTGTTTAGTTCATAGAAGTGGGTCAGCCTAGTTTAGGTTGGGTTTATATTTTTTATATAACGTTGTCTGATTTTAGACAGAGTGGACAGCTGTGTTATTGTGAAATAAACTGTTTAAAGTTTCTAGTGTGTTGTCACTGTTACTGTATTAATACTGATCTGTGTTCTGATCTATCCTTGTCAAGGCAGACCTTCATATGAAATGAATTAAACTCCAGAAGAGCTCAGTCAGGCTGCAGATGAGGAGGAACAGGGACCAGCAGCTACAAATACACCATCAAATGTTGCTCAGGTAGTACCATATAAAACAATTTCTCCATGTCCCAAAATAACTGCTAGTTTGTTCCAGACACTGGTGAGTGTATAAGTCAAAGTCAAGTCAAAGTCAACTTTATTGTCAAAACTGCAATATGTACAGGACATACACAGGATTGAAATTGCATTTCTCTCCGTCCCTCGGTGCAACAGTAACCATTTAAACACTAAAACACTGAAACATTTAATAAACATAAGCATAAAATGAAATAATAAAAGTGTAATACTGTCCTGAGTTTTTTCATAGTAGTATAAAAGTGTAAAAAAGTGTAAAAAGTATATCTATAAAATAAAATGAAAGTTCTGGCATTGACATTTGTAATAGAGTGACAAAGCAGCATATGAAGTTTATGTACACAGTATATGTATGAGGTAGTTGATATTGGTATAGAGGTAAAGTGGCATATACAGTAAGGCTAGTAAAAAATATACAGTATATATCAGCAGTAGTGTAGATATAAAAAGTACCGGTAGTGTAAATGTAAACAGTAGTAATAAATGTAAACAGTAATAATGAATGTAAACAGTAGTAATAAATGTAAACAGTGAATGTAAACAGTAGTATAAATTTGTTTTGTTGTTAATTTTTGCCACGATTTTGTCCGGGTGTTTAGTTCATAGAAGTGGGTCAGCCTATGTTTGGGTTTATATTTTTTATATAACGTCTTATTTTAGACAGAGTGGACAGCTGTGTTTTTGTGAAATAAACAGTTTAAAGTTTCTAGTGTGTTGTCACTGTTACTGTATTAATACTGATCTGTGTTCTGATCTATCCTTGTCAAGGCAGACCTTCATATGAAATGAATTAAACTCCAGAAGAGCTCAGTCAGGCTGCAGATGGAGGAGCAGCAGCTACAAATACACCGTCAAATGTTGCTCAGGTAGTACCATATAAAACAATTTCTTCATGCACAAACAGAAAGGTAGTAGTCATCTGTTACAGAACAGGTCAGAGCTGAATAAAAACCAGCTGGAAAAAGTAAATTTAAAGTATTAAATAGGACTTCCTTGTTTTGTCATCATTGTTTAAGGTGTCACACAAAACTCTGTCTAATACCTGTGTCTTTTTCTCTTCAAGGGATGGAGGTGACAAGCTCATAACAGAAGGACGTTGTTATCTGACAGAGGCTTTGATATTAGACTGTGTGAGAGTCAAGGTTCTTTATTGTCATTCACATCACATGTTGTACGTGAGGTGGAATGAAACTGTGTATACAGGGTCCCATTTACAGCCAACAAAAGTATAAAATGAATGATGTGCTGAGGTTAAAATCCCTCTTCTCCACATCGAGAGGAGCCAGTTGAGGTGGCTCGGGCATCTGGTTAGGATGCCTCCTGGACGCCTCCCTGGTGAGGTGTTCCGGGCATGTCCCACCGGGAGGAGACCCAGAGGAAGACCCAGGACACGCTGGAGGGACTATGTTTCTCGGCTGGCCTGGGAACGCCTTGGGATTCCCCCAGAGGAGCTGCTGGACTCGTTGTTTTGAAATATTTTTACAGTTGAATAATAACAAGTGGTTATTTTTTCTCATTTAATAAAAATTAATGTGGTAAACATTTATGAAACATTTAATTCAGCACTAACATGTAAACATGATGAAATTGATGTAGTAAACATTTCATGTATTAACAAATTTCATTAACAGGGATTAACCTGTCCAAATAAAAGTTGAATGAATGAATTTCAGGTAAGAAATAAACATAAAATGAAACAGATCCATTTTGAAGTAAATGTAGCAGTGTGATGTTGTTACACTAAATTGTCAAGTGAAAATCTAGTCCAGTAAGAAATTATGAGTATCGGCAGCTTTTATTTTGAAAAGACGACAGATCCATTTCCAAAACAGCGGGTCACTTCCTGTTTCAAAACTATCCACCTTATTCCTACGCCCCATGATGCCTTGCGCGAATTATGTGAACGACTTCCGCTGAAAGTCAGAACCGGCACTTTTGTTACACGCTAGCAACGCGCTAACCGGTTTTCGTCCGAGGTTTTAGGTCATAAAATATGTGGGAACATAAACTATCAAAGTCAAAGTCAAAGTCAAGTCAAAAAGTCAAAGTCAACTTTATTGTCAGATCTGCAATATGTACAGTGCAGGACATACACAGGACCGAAATTGCGTTTCTCTCAGTCCCTCGGTGCAACAGTAAACATCTAAACATTGAAACACTGAAACATATAATAATAGACATAAGCATAAAAATAGTAAAACTAACACTGTCCTGAGTTGTTTTTTTTTTTTTTTGCATAGTGGTATAAAAAAAGAGTATAAAAAGTATAACTAAAATAAACTAAAGGTTTCTAGCATTGACATTTGCAAAGTGGCAAAGCAGCGTATGAGTCAATGTACACAGTATATGTATGAGGTAGTAGTTGATGTTGTTGTAGAGGCAAAAAGTGGCATATGCAGTAAGGCACATTGGGCATCCCTAAATAAGACCGTTCAGAGCACACTGTATATGTACCAGCAGTGGTGTAGATATTAGAGTAGTGTAAATAAATGTAAACAGTAGTAATTACATGTAAGCAGTAGTAATAAAAGTAAACAGTATTAATAAATGTAAACAGAGAATGTAAACAGTATTATGATTATAGGCAGTGATGTAATACAGACATTAGTGCAAGTATGAGAAGTAGTGCAAACTGTATGAGCACATGACCGAGAGTTTAGTGAAAACCCGTTTGGTGACACAGAGTCTAGTGTTAAAAACTTTGTGTTGAGTGATAATATGTGAGAAAGTTTTAGTGTTAAGGCAGTTCAAATGGGAGGGGAGGCAGAGCAGGCAGAGTGTTTAGCATTCTGACTGCCTGATGAACAGAGCTGTCTCTCAGTCTGCTGGTTCGAGCCTGGAGACTCCTCAGTCTCCTTCCTGATGGCAGCAGTCTGAAGCAGCTGTGTAGTGGGTGTGTGGGATCACCTGCCATGCGGTGGGCTTTCCGAGTGAGGCGTTTGCTGTGTAAGTCCTGCAGTGAGGGCAAGGAGGTGCCCACGATCTTCTCAGCTGCTCTCACAATGCGCTGGAGGCTCTTGCGGCAGGATGCAGTACATGCACCAAACCACACAGTGATGCAGCTGGTCAGGACACTTTCTATGGCACCTCTGTAGAAGGTGCTCATGATGGGGGTTGAAGCTCCAGCCCTTTTCAGCTTGCGGAGAAAGTAGAGACGCTGGTGAGCCTTCTTTGCCAGTGCTGCAGTGTTCCTGCTCCAGGACAGGTCCTTTGAGACGTGCACTCCCAGGAACTTGGTGCTGTCCACTCTCTCCACTGCGGTGCTGTTGATGGTCAGAGGAGGATGTTGGGCATCCCTCTTCCTGAAGTCCACAACAATCTCCTTTGTCTTCTCCACGTTGAGAGTGAGATTGTTGTGTCCGCACCACAAGGCCAGGCGGCTCACCTCGTTCCTGTAGTCCGTCTCATCGTTGTTGCTGATGAGACCTACCACTGTTGTGTCATCCGCAAACTTGATGAAGTGGTTGGAGCTGTACGATGGTGTGCAGTCATGTGTTAGCAGGGTGAACTCAAGGTGAACTGAATCACAACTCAAATGTAGAGATATTGTTTTACCGCTACTTACAGCTGTTGAGGGGTGGGAGGACGACTTGAAGAAGTGGCCGAAAATAACGTACACTAGCATGTTTAGCTACTAGCATACTTAGCTACTTTGACAGTTGCTTCAGATGGCGAAGCGATGAGCAATCTGAAAAGCTCTGAAGCTTACTAGTATCTTCACAGTAACAAGGTTGGTCCTGTTATGTTAAGAGAGGTGGGACACTTTATTTAAACAAACATAAAGCCCAGTCTAAGCATTAAAAATCCTCATCTCCAGGTCCAGGGGCCTCATGTACAAAGACTTGCGTGGATTTCTTACTGGAAAGTGACGTACGGACAAATCCAGAAAAGTGTCTACGCACAAAAAAATCCAGATTTATCAAACCCTGCGTACACCTGAATCCACGCACATTCCTTTTGTACATCACGATGAACGTGGAACTGAGCGCACATGAGAGAGTGGCCGACTCCGCCTTTGACACGCCTCCGTATGAATATGCAAAGTCATTCAAATATGCCATGCACGACAGGAATGTCGTCTCTGCTCCATTGCAAATCATGTCGGAACGTGGAAAAAAGAGGAACTTCACGGACTGTGAACAGGAATCACTTCTGAGTGAGGCAGAGAAGCACGGAAAAAGGTTTTATTCGGCACGCCTAGCGCAAAACATACCATCCACTTTTAAACAAGAAGTTGACCCATCTGCTCTAACATGCCTGTATAGGTTAGTGGTGAGCGCGCCCGCCCTTCGTCCCAAAGGTCGTGAGATCGACTCCCCCTTGGTACAACGTTTTTTTTTTTCATTCCAGATTTAAAGAACACAGGAAAACTATTTAATAAAACAACAAGAAATAGAACAATACATGAAATGAAAGGAAGCAGACGATTTCTTGTTTTGTAAATAGTTTTCATGTGTATTTAAATCTGGAACGAAAAAAAAAAAAGAGAAACGTTGTACCATGCGAGATTCGAACTCATGACCTTTGGAACTAAAGGCAACCGCGCTACACACTGACCTAAACGTAGGCGTGTTGGTACAGCTTGGTTAACTTCTTATTTAAAGAAATCACATCTCATTGTTGTCAATATCGTTGCCACTATTTGGCGCATGCTTTTATATCCACTCATCTAATTGCGTCCATGTGGATGTAATAATTGTTAATCATGTGTGTTTGGTGGGATTTATGATTATTTTCATATCATGGACACAGTTTCTCTGAATAACCTGTAAGTGTCGCCAAAGGAAATATAACCACAGAAACGTGCGTACGCAAGCAGGGGAGCAGCCGTGGATTTGTACGTGGATGCGCAGATATTCCCGTTCATATCAGATTTGATACATACGCCACTTTGCGTGGAAAGTGACGTGCGCAATGTTTTTGTGCGTGCGCACGGTTGATACATGAGGTCCAGCTAACAATGATGTTGCTTTGGACTTTTGAGCTGCAAGATGTTTATCTGGACACCAACTGAGCACCTGGAGCTTGACATTTCTTTTGACAAATACTTTACTGATTCACAAATGAAGCACCTTGAGAACTTTTAATAAAATACAGTAAATGAAAACAAATAATGAAATAGACAGGAAACGATCTTTAAAAACTTGATAATGACAAAAGTGACATTTAGATAGAAACAGTAGTTTAATCCAAAATTAACTGATATAGTGCACACAAAAACCTAACCTTGTAAGAAGGTTAACAGTCAACTATTGTACATAACAAATGAATCATTTTAGCAAATACTTTTCTAATGTAATATAGTTAACATTGCATCCTTTAAAAAACATGTTGAGTTGTGTTACGTTTACAGCAAGTACACCAGTACTGTACATGTTTGAGAAAAATGTTTACATTTAATGTCTTCTCACTTCTCACTTGAAATAAGCTGGCATCCTTTGCGTGTGAATGCTGGAATGATTACATTGACACCATAGCTCTTGCAGTGTGAAACCACGATCACCCATCACCTGATCTCCAGCACGCAGATAGTCCAGAAACCCAGAGTTCTGTGTTATATACCTGTCACTGCATTTACCACCATAAGCATCTGAAATAAACATGATTATTCCAGAGGGAGAAACAGCCAATAAATATTTCACAGTGTTATTTGCATGTATGATTCACTTCTGGAGTCCAAGTTTTTAGCTTTCTGCAAAACATGTTGCTTTAATTGTTTCACGGGGCAACCATAGAATAAGGTTGTTGGTTTGTTCTGACATTATGTCAATCCACATTCCAACAGTCATGCTGCATGTGACTGGTGGTGTTGAGCAGCTCCACACTCTCATCAAGCCCATCTGAAAGTAAGAGTACAGTATACAAACTTTAGGGTTCATTTATGAACACACACACACACACCTATATTATATATATATATATATATATAT
>JBBPBX010006868.1:0-11820 GCA_038048925.1 Garcialebias charrua
AAAGTAATGGTAAACTTTGCAGAGTTTGTAAAAAGTAGAGTTAGGATAAAGAGAAGCAAAGTTTAAATTTACAACTATTATTAGAATTTGTACAACTTATTATAACTACCGTACTCATTTACTCACAGTGACTTATGCACATATCAATTTCTAGGACTATTCATACAATTTGTAAAGATGCAAATTTATATTATTCATCAGTCTTTACATGTTTTTAACATGAGCCAATGATCAATAATCCTAGACTATTACAGATAGTCCCCGACTTACGGGCGCTCTTACATACGAGGTCCCGGACTTACGAGCTGGCGAAAGAGAAGTAAATTTGTAAAAAATACAGCACTTTTTTGTGTTTTTAGATGAATGTGTGTTAGCTAACCGTTTGGAAACACGTTTCCGACCATGTTTATGAACTAATATGAACGTTTTTGATGAAAAACGAGTGTTCGTAGTAGCGCTAGCATAAATGTTCCAACTTACGAGCGAAAATCCGGACTTACGAGAACACGTGCTTCGTGTTCCAACTTACGAATTTTCGTGTTACGAGCAACTCGCAGGAACGGAACTCGCTCGTAAGTCGGGGACTACCTGTACATCCATCCATCTTCTAAATACTCGGTGAGGAAACTTCTGTTTAGGGGTGAGGCTTTCCTGCAGGAGAGGCTGTGATGTAATAAGTGTTGATGAATTAGAAACACCTTTGCAGACGCCGGTGAATCCCGCTCAGAGTCTGGGTGCTCACTCTGGTTTTCCTCCTGATCTTTAGAAGACGATTTGTTGTTCTTCAGCTTCTTGCTTTTCAGCCGGTGAAAAAGGAAAAGCTTGGTGGAGGCTTTTATTGTGTTTTTTGATGAAGCAGCTAACAGTTGCTCCTCCCAGTCCTACACAAACACACGTGATGTATTTTACAAGGTGTTCAGCAAAAAATACCTCTGAAAGATTCATGTTGGCATTGTTGATTATGGGTTTAACAAATTCTGGGATAAAAAAAAACATTCTGTTTTTAGACTGCTGTTTCTATGAGACTTAAAACTGTCTCCTATGACGAATGTCACACAAACTTGATATTGTGACAAATCTCCTCTTTCAGGTTTGTCAGGACGCCGGTTCTGTTCCAGGTTCTCTGCACTGCCCCTTCTCCTTATTGAAGACTTGCTCCCTGAAATAAACCAAAAACTTTAAACTATGTCCAACACTTTAACAAGTGGCAGCAAATATTTAGTAAAGCATTTGAACAAAGTAAGAGCTTTATGAAGACATCATGTGACTCGTTCCTAGCGGACATCTTACAAACCGGATTCCAAAAAAAGTTGGGACACTAAATAAATTGTGAATAAAAACCGAATGCAATGATGTGGAGGTGCCAACATCTAATATTTTATTCAGAATAGAACACAAATCACAGATCAAAAGTTTAAACTGAGAGAATGTATCATTTTAAGGGAAAAATATGTTGTTTCAAAATTTCATGGCGTCAACAAATCCCCAAAAAGTTGGGACAAGTCCATTTTTACCACTGTGTGGCATCCCCCCTTCTTCTTACAACACTCAACAGACGTCTGGGGACAGAGGAGACCAGTTTCTCAAGTTTAGAAATAGGAATGCTCTCCCATTCATGTCTAATACAGGCCTCTAACTGTTCAATCGTCTTGGGCCTTCTTTGTCGCACCTTCCTCTTTATGATGCACCAAATGTTCTCTATAGGTGAAAGATCTGGACTGCAGGCTGGACATTTCAGTACCGGATCCTTCTCCTACGTAGCCATGATGTTGTGATTGCTGCAGAATGTGGTCTGGCATTATCTTGTTGAAAAATGCAGGGTCTTCCCTGAAAGAGATGACGTCTAGATGGAGCATATGTTGTTCTAGAACCTGAACATAGTTCTCTGCATTAATGGTGCCTTTCCAGACATGCAAGCTGCCCATGCCACAAGCGCTCATGCAACCCCATACCATCAGTGATGCAGGCTTCTGAACGGAGCGTTGATAACAACTTGGGCTATCCTTGTCCTCTCTGGTCCGGATGACATGTTGGCCCCGTGTTCCATAAAGAACTTCAAATCGTGACTCATCTGACCACAGAGCAGTCTTCCATTTTGCCACACTTCATTTTCAATGACCCCTAGCCCAGTGCAAACGTCTGATCTTGTGGAGCTTGCTTAGAAATGGCTTCCTCTTTGCACTGTAGTTTCAGTTGGCAATGGTGGATGGCACAGTGGATTGTGTTCACTGACAATGCTTTCTGGAAGTATTCCTGAGCCCATTCTGTTATTTCCTTGACAGTGGCATTCCTGTTTGAGGTGCAGTGACGTTTAAGGGCCCGGAGATCACGAGCATCCAGTAGAGTTTTACGGCCTTGACCCTTACGCACAGCGATTGTTCCAGATTCTCTGAATCTTTTGATGATGTTATGCACGGTTGATGATGATAACTTAAAAGTCTTTGCTATTTTACGCTGGGTAACACCATTCTGGTATTGCTGCACTATCTTTCTGTGCAACAATGGTGGAATTGGTGATCCTCTTACCATCTTGGCTTCTGAGAGACACTGACACTCTGAGAAGCTCTTTTTATACCCAATCATGTTGTCAATTGACCTAATTAGTGTTAATTGGTCTTCCAGCTGTTCATTATATGCTCAATTTCCTTTTTCCAGCCACTTATTGCTACTTGTCCCACCTTTTTGGGGATTTGTTGACACTGTGAAATTTTGAATCAACATATTTTCCCTTTAAAATGTTACATTTTACCCAGATTAAACTTTTCATCTGTCATCTATGATCTATTACAAATAAAATATTGACATTTGCCATATCTACATCATTGCATTCTGTTTTTATTCACAATTTGTTTAGTGTCCCAACTTTTTTGGAATCCGGTTTGTAATAGAAAGGCTTCAGATGCATATACAAACGATTGCTCAAGCAGACTTCTCTCAAAAGCATGGAGTTACCTTGCAGGTTGAGGTAACCTTCTGTAACAGGGGAACAGTTTGTGTTGTTGAAGATGTGAGGCACGTTGGAGTTTGACTTCATGTTTACAACCAACCGTAGGTCTGACAAGTTCATCCTGGCTGTCGCCTCACTGCTTTTATCTCCAGTCTGCGGCATCGACAAGGGCAAAAATGAAGTTGGCACTTACATTATACCCAAACCAATAAAATAAATTATCCCAGATTCTGCAGCTCACTGTATGACCACTAGATGGCGCTATGGCTCAATAAAAACTACAGAATGCCCTACCAGACAGAAGGAATCCAGAAACAAGTCACCTCTTTGGCAATTTCCAGATGTTTTTCAGCAAAGTACATGGCCTGCTCATGATTCCCCAGGGCGGTGTGGGCATTTCCTAAGCTCCAGTACGCTCTTCCCTCACCCACTCTGCACAGACACAGCGAGAAACAGGCTGAGCAACTTTAACTGACATTGTGCAAGAATTTGTATTTATCCACACAGAGCACGACTGCAACAACTCCATGATCCAACATGAGCTCCTTTTACAGCTGGGACCCAAAAATGCTGTATTTATTCCAATCATGCATCTGTGTGTTCCACTGGGTTTACAAAATCCTCCATTATATTTTGTTTGAACGCAGACACGTTCAACGATCTTTTTGAAGGAGTTAAATAGAAATAATCTAGGAAAAAATCTTGAGCACCTGCTTCCTTTTTTACACATTTCTAAATATTTTCTCAAGTCTTTAAAAAGAAATCAGCATCTCCATGTCAAATTAAGAACAGTGCTAAACAAAAACCTTTTAAAAAGTGTAAACATATCTAAATGTTAACCGATATTTAACTGATACTGTTTGATAATGATTTTTAAGATGTGTGCAAAATAAACCCTTTAAATGCTCATTTTTAACTGTATAATGGGGGGTAGTCGTAACACCACATAATTGGACCCATTTTAATTGAACTGCTCAAGGGCCACCCACATTCAGAGCGTACACACTTTTTACACTTCAAAGAAAATTGCAGGGAAGCTGGCAACAAACAGCCATGATGGTATACCGGTCATTGAGGTCCTGAGCGATGACCAGATGTTTGAGGTGATAATCTATGGCTCTCTCGTAGTCCTGCAGGAGCGTGTAGGTGTTGCCCAGACTGTAACAAGCCTGAGCCTCCACTGCTTTATCCTTCAAAAGCCGGGCCAGCTGCAGTGTCCTCCTGAGAGGAAGAGAGGAAAGGGAGAAGGAGGGTCAGACAGTGGTCATGGTAGGTGCAGGAAAATGATACTTAACAGTATTTTTATTTTCAGTATATATTGGTATCAGGGAGTAAAAAAAGATAACTTAAAAACGTGTGTATGGTGTTATTCTAATTTTATATTAGCCATTTTGATGACTGTATAATGCTTACAGCAAAGCTGTACAGCAATGTTTACAGCTTCTACCCTGAGGCTGTTCATGAATAAATAAATAATAAGAATAATCACTGCAAAATATCACATCATGCTGATGCTGATCTGTTTTCTTGTTGCTGTGTTCATCTGTGACCATCTGCTCATACAGACTCATGTTCGTGCTGCTGTTTATAATGATGTTTTTCTATTACATTAGGGCTTAGTGTATTACTAGTTGATGTTTTTCTTAGTTAATCCTAGATGTTATTACTGTTTTTCTCTTGCATTTGTTGTTGGATGTACTGTAACTGGGACCCCGTGTACATAATCTCGTTTTCATCACATGTACTACGTGCGGTGCAAATGACAATAAAGACTCTCTGACTCTGACTTACAAGTTTAAAAAAAAATCCTTCTACAAGTGAAACAAAGCTATTTTCAAGTGCAGCTTTTTGTGTGTTTCATGTTCTGATTGATTGTTCAGATGTTTTCACTTGTGTTGCTGCAGCAGGAGCACACTGGTTTTGTGTCCACTTCTACCCGACCTATCATGAGGTGAAAACACTGAGCCTCATATTTACTCACTTGTAGTGACCAGCCGCCACCTCAAACTGGCCAAGGAATATGTGTGCATTGCCAAGATTGCAGTGAGCCCTCCGCTCTGCAGACTTGTCTCCAAACTCTTTTGCGACAAGAAGACGCTGCACAAAAAAAAAGAAAAAGAAAAGAAAAGAAAAGCAGGATGCAAATTATTGTTGGCGAGTCCACCATTAACCAAACNAAAATATCTAATGTTTTTAACATTAGTTGATATTTTCACATTTTTTTGACAAAATAAAAGACAAGATTCTTGTAAGGAAGGAAAAATATGTTCTTGTACAATTAAGAAAAATAAATAAAACAATGAACTACGTGGGTCTATGTATTTTTTTATTGTGGAAAAATTAAGTATCCTACTTTGAAGAAATAAAGAATAAAGTGAGTGTGTTACTTCTTCCATTAGTTTTAGTATTCACATATTTGCAAAGGAAATGACAGAAAAACAGCTAAACTTATCCCTTGTTGTTATAAGAACTAGGGATGCACCGATCCACATTTCTCACTTCCGATACGATACCGATACTTAAGAACTGGGTATCTACCGATACCGATACTTTTTCGATCCGATACTGTTCAGGTATGTGAATCTGTATAATGAAATTTTTGTGCTGAGACTATAAAGTTATGTGTATTTTGGAATGTTTTCTATACTATAAAGACTATACTGTTAAAGTTTGTGAGTTTCCTGTTGTAAGGCTCAAGAGTGTCTTCATTGGTTTTAACTCACACAATGTTAAGACAATAGTCACAGAATATGATGGAACACAAGTGCTCTTTGAAGCTGGATCGGAAATATCGGCAGGTTGGATCCGATATCCAATACTTAAAATATGCTGGTATCGGATACCGATACTGGATCGGATCTGCCCCATCCCTAATAAGAACCAATAAATTCAGTTTAAAGTTAGTTTTGTCAAAGCTTGAAAGAGCTGATGCAGAGGGACTAAAGAGTTGCTACAGAGCTGCAGGTTGCAGACTTCTGGCCCAGGATAAAACAAAGTGATAAAGAGGTTTAGTTTACCATATTAAAAAGATTAAAACTTACCTTTTCATGTGCTGCTACTGCACTTTCAAAGTCACCCAAGAGATAGAAGGTGTTGCCAAGATTCCCATAGGTACGACCCTGAGCTGCATGGTCACCAAACTCCTTCACCATACAAAGGTTTGCTCTTTGTCAAACAAACAGTCAACAAAAGACAAACCACTTGTCACCCACATACCATACCAATTTATTTATAGAGCACTTAAAACAGCAACAAGGCCAACCAAAGTGCTGTACAATAGAAACAAACAAGCACAGCAGACAGGAAAACGTAAAAATATAGATGCAAATAGCAACAGAAACTAACTAAAATGGCCAACAATGTATATTACAGAGAGGATCAAAACAAATCACACCGTGTTAAAGGCGAGAGAATAGAAGTGGGTTTTCAAGCTAGACTTAAAGACTGTGAGTGTGGGAGCCTGCCTGACACTCAGTGGCAACTCATTCCACAGTCTTGGACCTGCAACTGAGAAAGCCCTGTCACCTCTGAGCTGATGACGAGTTTCTGGGGCTGAAAGAAGCATCTGGTCTGCAGACCTCAGAGAGCGCAGTGGGACATATGGCCGCAGAAGGTCAGTGAGATAGGGTGGAGCAGAACTGTTCAGATATTTAAAAACATACATGAGTATTTTAAACTGGATCCGAAGGTGAATGGGTAGCCAGTGCAGGGACATGTCATGGACTGTATAACTTTTATTTCAACTTGCTTTTCTACACGAAATATACAGAGATGAGATGAGAGCTATTGATGTTGTGTTCTTTTAGCCAGAACCAAAGGCAGCTCCAGAACCAAGTCTGTGTTCAAAAGCACAAACACTACAAGGGACATTGAGTTGGGTTTATTTGGTTCAGAGTAAAGGTTGCAAAGTGAGGGGGTCTTATTGCTTAACAACTGATAAGCAAGACTTCCTAATCAATTTTGTGTAAATAACCTTAATTATTGACAGGGTATTCTAAAGTCAAGTAGTGTGAAAGTTTACTGAACTGTTGCTTTGTTGGCTTAATTTTTTAAAATTAAAATTACAGTAAAACTAGTCAGCTTGACTCACCCACTTGGCAGCCCTAAGCATTCTTGCTACCTTTTTGCTTTGCGCAGCTTCCAACCCATGTCTTCCAGTTGTTTATTTTCAGGACTGCAGCTTTAGGGCGGACTCAGAACATGTGGAATATTATAAAACGTAGCTCCTCTTGCTTAATTTGGTGGTCCTAGTTTATATAATGTGCCAAGCACAAAAAAAAGACTAAATCAATTTAAATAAGGAGCTCCGTTATTTGTGGTAGAGTGAAACTAGCATTAAAAATCCTGATTAGTCCAATGCAAAACTGATGCGTTCCTCATCCATCCTTGATTTTTTTTATTTTTCTTCAGTCTCTGTAATCTGTTGCTGTCTTCCTCCTGCAGTCTACAGTCAGCTGTTAACTATTTAACATTTTTCCTTCGAATAACGTCATTTCCCAGGGCTAGGTGTGGTTAGATTTTAAAACAGCTGTATGCAGTTCAATACTGTACCCACAATCCTTAAAAATGTGTGGGGTGAGTGCAACACAGACTTATTTCAATGAATTACTATGAATTCTACATGCAAGTTAGAGAACTTGAGAAAGAAAAGACCTTTACATTTATTTATTTAGTAAATACTACCAGTACAAATACATCTGTCACCCTGTTTTATTACACCACCAGTCCCTCTGTACAACCCCATGTTTTTCAGGGTAAAACAAAACAACCCATGTATATTTAAACAAGAATACCAACTCACTCGTAGTACTGTGCAGCTTTTCTTAGGGCAGTCCTAGCCTCCTCTGGAAACTCTCCTGGCTCACCTCCACTCCAGCAGATGCTCTTACCCTTGGCATGGTAAACGTTTCCGAAATTATACAGTGCTCGAGCCTGCCCAACCTACAACACGCACAGCAGAAACCAGAGTGACTGTGGCTGTAATTATATACTTAAAATACACTGACATCTTGTTTGCATGCTGGCTGGCAACTAATGCATTTGCAAAAATGTTAAATGGCTGCACAGCATGTAATACAGTACTGTACGTCTGAAAACTAATCAATCCATTTGTTCTAATCAAATGGCCTTTTAGTAATCAAACCGGAATTGAACTTTCACTGGCAAATTGCCTAAGTGTAAATCAACTTGTTTTATTTTTCCACTACTGGTAGCCAACTAGCTCTTGCTCTAAAACAAAAAAAGAAAAACAAGAGTACCACATTTGGTACATTTTACGCCTGTCGACAAACTACTATACAGCAATCTATAGCAATGGCCTCAACATGAAAAGACCTGTACAACATTTGACCTTGATTTGTGACCTTGACTTTGGGGCTGAGGTGATGAAAAGTATAAAGACACTCCATCTTGTGATGATGCATATGAAGTTGCATTAAATTATCTTGCGAGGATCAGAAGTTATGGACGGGGACAGGGAAAGTTTACAAACGGACATTTGGACGGATACAACACCACAATGGATGGGCGTGTAATAAAAACACTCACCTTATCATACATGGCTCTTGTGATATCCAAATGTCTTTGACAGCAAACCAATGCTTCATCATATCGTCCCAAAAGCTTTAATGTGTTCCCAAGGTTGCCACTGGCTTTAGCTTCACCAAGTTCATCGCCAATTGTTCTGGAATAAAATAAAAAAAACACATACATTAGGAGACAAAGTGTACAAGTATGAAAACATGAAGACACAATGGCCAAGAAAATAATTGAAATAAATAAATGAAATTTCCATGAATTTCTTCAAAACATATTGTAAAACCATATTGTTGTACACAATAGCTACCTCAAGTCAAGAATCACAAGCAAGACCAATAATATGTCCATTTGTGAAAACTTTTACCTGGTAAGTGTGAGGTCATGTCGATGGTACTCCAAGGCTTTATTATACTCTTGAAGGTGAAAGTAGGCATTTCCTAGTTGGCTGTAGATGGCGCTAAGGATTTGAAGGTCTTCTGTTCCAACTTGTATGGCAGACTCAAAGAAGGACACACCTGAACGATAGTCCCCCGTCTTACAGAGCCGCTCACCTTCAAGAGCCAGGTCCAAGCATGATGCCTCCATCCTGCAAATACACAAGATCTTTACTATAGAATGCAAGATCATGCCTAGTTTCACTCACTATAGATTTGATCAGTAGGGCTGTAGGGTAGCATCTCCCAGGTTCAAACTGTTTGTAAATAGCATTTCAAAAAGTCTCCAAAATGTCCAGAAATGTTTGTGAAAGCTTTCAATTACCTCATGCGAGTTGCAGAGGCTTGCAGCCTTGTTGCAGCTAGATCTGTATTTTGACACCTGCAAGGGAGCTATTCTTATATCAGAAATATCTAAAGCTACAGGCCCAAATATCTGGGTTAACAAACAATGTCAATAGAAATTAACAGATTGGACCAGTTTTTTTTTTTAAATTATATATATTATTAATAAAGTGTATTCTAGTAGATTTAAGCTGCCATGACAGGTACAATGTGGATGATGTTGGTAATGAAATAATGTGAATGACCCATACAAATTTGAACAGCTTATTTACAAATGTATCAGCAAGTGTAAAGTAGGCACTTCTTTTACCTAGATTTTATTAAGATGAAAGATTTTTCAATTAATAGGTTGCATGGTGGTCTGTTTTGATGCTTCACAAAGATATTTTCTCACAACAAAACACTCTAAATACAAAGACAGCAACAGTAAATGACAAGGAAAAAAAGTCAACTGTTTTGAAAGCCAACTCGAGAGCTATAAAATCTAAAATAGGATAAAGCATTTCCTGCCCGTCATGACCACCCAGCACTTTAAAAAAAAGCCACACTTACTCTGGAATGAAAATATGTACCTTACAATTTACCATAAACACAAAATAACCTCAGATGCATCTGTGGGCAGGTCTACTATTTTAGAACCGCCTTTGTCTCTTGTGAGTGTCAAACCGACATCTTAAAAGCTTGAAACCACCATGACATGGAATCATACCCATAACACACAAAGCAATGGTTGCAGTCACTGGGGCTTTTCTACATGCAATCAAGAGAAAATTACTCTTAAAAGCCACTACAGACCTTCCTGATGATGAATCACAAGTATCAAACACACTTTATTACATCTAAATGCTTATTTAGTCTCCTATGAATGTTTGGTCTAATTTAGATTAAACAAATAAAAGCAGGGAGCTAAATGTTGATTGACATCTCCCACCGCAAATAGATTATGTGCAGAATTTTAAGATGCATTCATGCCTAGTTTTTAAAACACAACATTGTCAAGTACCCCAGCATATATCTGCTGCATGCGAGTAAAATTCCCCGGTTGTGTTTTAGAAACTTACAGCCATCTTCACAAAGTTTTTTTTTTACGATACAGTACTTGTGTTAAAGGAAAGAAAACCAAAGTCTGTGCGTTTATTTCTTAAAGCAAATGCAAAAGATCTGAAATGATGCGATTTGTACACATTTCAATGAAGTATTGTGCATGCACATGTACTCCAAAATCTGTAGCATAATAATTGTCATAGCAGTGGGAAAACTATTTATAACCTGATTAATAGAGAAAAGGTATGGAACACAAACATGTTCAAAATTAATTAAATAAATAAATAAATAAAGCATTATGAAATAAGTATCTAAGCTCATTTTTATGAAAAAATCATTTTGATATTTTATTTCACAATTGTGTTTTTCATAAATGGCTTATCTATTTCATAATGCCACTTTTCAGCAGAATGACTTCAGCCGTCAATCAACGTCAGTGGGTTTGACCTTCACGCCCACTGGCTGATCCTTCACATCAATTAGTTTTCCTGCTCACTTATAGCTAGCATAGCAGCTAGCAGCGACTTGCTAGGTCAACGGTCATGAAGGATGGCAGAGATGCATGAACTTCGTTCAGCTCTGATAACTTTAGCAGATCAAATTGAGAGGATTAAGTTCTCAGAAAATACAGGTGCCATGACAAAAACTGATGGACTGCCATTGATCGGTGCCACGGGAGCGCGTACGGGAGGACTTGCTGTTGTAGTTCATAGAATTTAACAAGATCAACACTAGCTGTACCCAGGGCCGGATTTATGCAGGGGCTTTCAGGGGCTTGAGCCCGGGGCCCCGGAATTTTAGGGCCCCCCAGAGCCTCCGGACCCGCCCCCTAAGTTTTTTTTTGTGAACGGATAGTCTCAAACACGTTGTCTCACAAAGGAGAAAACTGTTCTTGTTAGGTTTTATGTAAAACTGGATGATTTTATCTTTTATTCGCTTCAGCGCGGCCGGTCCCCTCCCGCTGCCGGCGGGGGAGGGGGGGTGCGCGCAGCCGGTCCCCCACCCACCGCTGGTGATAAGGAAGAGAAAGTGGAGGTGGAGGTGAATGGAGAAATAAAAAGTGCAGGAACGGAGGCAAAGGAGCTGGTGTAGGAGAAAGCAGGGGCGGCTGTAGAAGAAATGGAGCTGGGGCCCCCCAAACCAGGTGAAGAAACAAGGGAAGAGAAAAAATGAAGTTGCTGCAAGCGTGTTGCAGGGAAGTTTGTGTTGAAGTCCAGGCAACAATAGCTATTCAGTGATTTTATTTTGTGATGGAAGCATCATATTCTAGTTTCAAACCCTAACATGTGGTTTTGTATTTAACCAGTTCAGGGTTGTTTGTAGTTTGTGACAACTGGCATATTAAAGTTGTAAGTTGTGAAAACTTACTATTCAGTCATTTTCTGCTCATCATCTGAACCAAAGCAAAACAAACAAACATATATATATATATATATATATATATATATATATATATATATATATATATATATATATATATATATATATATATATATATATATATATATATAT